>JAMKQA010056856.1:0-18730 GCA_024699735.1 Posidonia australis | reverse complement strand
GAATACTCCAGAAAACGAGAATAGGCTGCTGGAAAGAGTATATGGCTTGTCCAAGATGCTTGCTCAGATCAGGATTGCTGAAATCAAGGTTTCTAACCTCTTCTAATGGTTGCCTATAGGAGTCCTTATATAGGATTTCCTAAGGGTAACTCCTAGAGGATGCAAGGAGCCTCGTAAACGAAGAGCTTGGGAAGATTCCAAGGCATATTCGTTGGTGGAGGTAACAGCCATGGGAGGTGGAAAGCCAGCAGCCAGTAGTCTGCGAAATGGCTGCGCGCCAGGTAAGTGTGCCAGCCTAGTGCTCCAGCTAGGTGTGCTACTGTAGTGCTCCTGCTCGATGCTCCAAACAAGTGCTTCACATTGGTGCTCTAGCTAGGTGCTCTCCCCTACTTGTTTGAATTTCTAATTGGGCTGCGGGCTTGCTATAGGTTTGTGGTCGGGTTAGCTAATGGGATTAGGTTTGTCACATCCAAAGTAACATATGGAAAGCTCATCTATGAGTCACCTCAAAATCGAAGTGTCTGCACAGGGTATCTGGTGCACACAAACCCGACGCACCTAGCTGGGGCACCAGGCTGGCGCACTAGGATGGCGCACCAGGCTAGCGCACCAACCTGGTCACGGGATGCAAACAGTAGACTTTGCATCATGATTTGCATGCCTTTATGTTTGTTCTGGACTTTGATTTTCCTGATGTTTGATTTCTGATATGCCATGTTCTTGCTTGCATGATTTCAGCATGTAATAACATCCTTTGCATTAGTTTTGCATCTAGTGAAATTTGGCTTGCCGCTTGGGTATGGTGTACTGGTGGCTTTCCAGAACTCTTTGTGTGGAGTTGTTTTGCATCAGTCCATGATCCCGACCCAAGTGGCGTAGCTGGGATTCATTAGCCTTTGTCAAAGTAGGGTTGTGTGATCTTGTGTGAGGCTTATTACCCTTGAGCACAATACCCATGTCTTGGGTTTCCTGTTTCCTATATGACTTTGTGGAAGAGAAGGGAACTCACATGTGATCAGGTCTTTTAGATGTCCATGATGCATTTTCAGATGGTTTTATGCATGTTTGCAAGATTTTATATCACTTCAATGGCACACTTTTCTGGCACACATTAGTAGAGCACATAGGTGGCGCACCACATAGGCACACCTGCCTGTTTTTCACTGCACATAGTAGCTTTTTGGCATGGTATTTAGCAAGATTCCCGGTTTGCTTTGCCTTTGGTTTTATTTGGGTGTCCTCCTGGATATATTACGATGACTCCAGTCTGTTTTCATCCCTATTTGTGCATGGTAGCTTAGGCTTTGCATATAGCAAAGTGAGGACGAAAGTCACTCGGTGCTATTGGATCTTTGGTCATATCCGTGCAATATCTTTGCACCGGTGCTTGACCCACAATTTGGGAGACCTTTCTGAGCATTAGAACACATCCTACAGTCCCTCTATCCATGTTTAGCATAAGGCACCACTTGCATATAGAGTTGCATCGCATATCGCCCTCGGGCGTACAGAGACAGGCTGAAAAGCCAACATTTCATATAAGTAAACGAGAAACCCATGAAAGACCAATTTTTGGGAGCACGAGGGTGCCTAATACCTTCCTCGTGCGTAACAGGGATCCATGCCAATTTCTGGTTCATGATTGACCTTTTCCATTGGTTTTATTGCATAGTGTTAACGTTTTAAAACGATTTTCCTCGTCTCCCGTTTTTAAAATAGACTAGGTGACAACTCCTAATATTTTATCAATTGCTTTTTATTGTTTTGTCGTGACTTTGTAGACCCTGGCGCATTTGGCCTTTTACGCCAAGCACAAGGCTGTTGCCAGCATGGTTACAGGAACTGGCGACTCCGCTTGGGATAACCAGATCCCGACTTTCGTTTTGGGTTTTTCGTTTACTTTGACTTTTCTCCTTGTTTGCTTGTTTCCCATGCTTTGCTTTGCTTGTCTCTTTGTAATATAAGTCGTGTCCTTCTTACATGCATGCCTTTTGTATAATGGGTGTTTTCTTTTTACACATTTGCTATGCCACCCCTTTTGCACATAACATGCACATGATTTTTGTTTGTTAATAGATGGTTGCTTTGCATGTTTTCTTTCCTTCTTGTATATGTCATGTTTAGGAGATTAGAGACGTGCCTTCTTCCCTTTTTGGTTAATAAAAACATAAAAACCAAAATTAATAAATAGGACACAAACTAGTGACAAATTGTAAACTTTCCCCCAAGGTTTAACAAATTTGCAAGTAAAAAACTTAAAGCATCTTTTGCATTCATCATATAGGGCATGGATCTTCTCATCTTTTGAGTCCACCTATATAGTTTGCGAAGGACATTTCCCGGTGTCTCATTCTATGGCTTTGGCGTGGGATGAAATATCGGTATGTCCCCCCTTGTCTGGGGTCGTGTCGGTGTTAGTAGAGGGTACAACTTACTGCTTTGGCAGAGGACGAGGTTCCGAATGCACCACCCGTTTATTCTCTAAGCTTTGGCTAGGATTTAGAACGGGAACCTTTATCTTCTAACCATGAGTCGAAGACCCATTTACCCCTGTGTGAACCCAGAGTAGACGACCTAGTAGGGCACCTCTAGATTGTGAGAGAGCGCATGCTAGAAGCATTCATGTATCTGCATTCATACCATCATAAGCATTGTATATTTTCTAACTTGTTTCTTTGTTTTTGTACAAAGAGTACTTGTCAGTGTGCGAGTTCCTTAGCCAGAGCTTGAGGTTTTCCTTTCACTGACATCTGGTGTGACCCTATTCTCGACCACATCTCCTGAGTTGTCCGTCACCTTTGATGATAGCTCGTCCTAAGATTCATCATCTTGTTTCCAGCTACAGTCCAATCCGTACCCGCTCGCGATCCTCCATGGCCCAGCAAATCAACGAGCTTCTTTCCTCTGCTGTCCGAGAGGAGGTCCCTATTTCAGCGTACCCTTCCTTTGTGTCGGTCCCCGTCATCACTGCTGCCTCCACCTTTGCCTTAGCGTCTGGAGGACCTTCGTCACCCCAATTCCGTGTCCCTGTGGCTATCCTACCTTCAGGGCCACCAGTTTGGTCTTCTGCTGCTGCTGGGGCCTCAGCAGTTGAGTCTGTCCCCATGACCTTCTCCCAAACTCCTTTCGCTGCTCCTCCCCAGGGCTATGTGTTTACCAGCCTCCCTTTGACTGTGGCTGTTTCTGTAGTAGCTTCTTCTTAGTTTGGATAGTTGGGGTCTCAGCTTCCTGACTCCTCGTCCCCTGTTTTGCCTCCATCCTTTGGAGCCACTGGTGATGATCCCATGACCGTGCAACTGCAACAAATGTTGGCCCTCGCCCAGCAGTTGCAGGGATTAGCATTGGCGCTCCAGCCCTTTTCAGGTTTGTCCTTCCCGACTCCCGAGTTGCCTCTACAACAAGCCCTAGGACCGCAGATTGCAGCCACTGCACCACCCCCATAGTTGTTGCCATTCCTCGTCTCTCCAGCGATATGGGTGTCGACATTGCCTTTTGCAACACCACCACAACATGCATCTCCGTTATCTGGTAGCCAGCCTTCTAGGCTGGTGGGAGCCCAGCCCGCCGTGAGCGTAGTACTAGGGCTCATTCCGGTCCAACAGCTCTTGCTCCCACATTCTGTACCTACTGTAGCACCACCCCTTGCCTTATCCTCACACATGTATCAGACACAGGGTTCATCTTTTGTACCACAGCACACAACACCCATGCATGGGTACACTGGCCATCTTGCCGTAGCACTAGACGACGGAATGGTGGATCCGGAGGAGCCCTTAGGGGTGACCCATACAATGTACTCGGTTCCCGCATCAGCTGCACAATCAACGGTTGCAGTAGCTCCAGACGCTCTCCTTGCGAGGGTGAGTGATTTGGAGTGCACACTCCGACAAGTGCAAGCGGGGACTGTCGATCCAACCAATTCCGGGACCTCTGTTATTTTCCAGAGGCAACTCTCCTTCCAAACTTTCTAATTCCGGAGTTCGAAAAATACAATGGAAGGGGCTGCCCGATTTCCCATCTTAAAGCCTATTACGGAGACCTCGCTCAGCTCCAGGTTGATGAAAGGTTGTTAATCCGCCAATTCCAGAAAAGTCTTACGGGGCCTACGTTGAAGTGGTTCACTTCCCTCGACATGGCCACCATCAGGACTTGGGACGACCTTACACAGGTGTTCCTCGAACAGTATTCCTTCAACCTCGACCTAGTCCCAAAGTGGGAGGACTTGGTCGTAGTTAAGCGGAGGCCCTAAGAAACATTTGGGGAGTATGTTGGACGTTGGCGGTCAAAGATAGGCCCTCTGACGAGGAGTCTATTGAGATCGTGATCCGAGGAGCACAGCCAGTAGTCGGGGCTCTGCTCAGTATACATCCAGTCACCACTTTTTCTGCTTTGCTTCGAGCGGGTGCCCGTGTTGAGAGTTCACTACGCAGCGGCAGTTTTCCAGCACTCTCTGCATTTGTCAAACATGCCACTTTTTCACATAGTGGCACTAGCAGCAGCAACAACAACAATAACCATAGTGTCAATCCACTCAAGTGGCGGGATCCCTCTAAGAATGTAGTTTCTTACATTAGATCCCCTACTGCAGCGGTAAATGCCCATCCGCCCCCTCGACACCAATTAGTTTATGCACCTCATGCACCACACATCACTCCCATTGCCACTCTAGTTTATCCTACCCCACCTGTGGGATGCGCCTGCCATTAACACATTCGCAGCCAAGGCGACATCGCCGTGACAGGCACCACTATACCCCTTTAGTGGAGACATTGAGCATGGTGTTCCCTAAAGTCGCATCCCCTTTGAGGCTGCTTGAGATTTGCCCGCCACTAAGTCCGCATCCTACATGGTATAATGCGAGCGCGTTCTGCAATTTCCATCGAGTCGTAGGCCACTCGACGGATAATTGTCTCACACTAAGGAACGCAATCCAGGACTTGATTGACCAGAAGGTCATTATCATTAGCACGCAAGCGGTAGGCCCCGCGCCCACATCAACAGCCACACAAGCACCACCAGCACAACTCAACATACTTAGCCAGCCAGTACCTCAGCATTTAGCCCTGGGAGCAGCCGGGCTCTTGGGAGTCAATTCCATCTTTTCTGTTGATTCTATCTGATATTTTATTTGTCCTACCAATTTAATTCATGATGTATCATCTCCTTTTCCACGTCAGTTGTATCTATCACTCTTTGGCGATTCCAAGGAGTCAATTAGTTTGATCTGTCCTACCATTAAGGTAGTCTCTGCTCTAGCTCCAAAACCCGTCAGCTTCGAGCCTTAAACCTGTAATGTTCTGTACTGTGTCAACCGGTTCGAGCCGGTTAGTTTTTTTCTTGCCCTTGAACATTCATAGTGATTTCCGCTTGATGGTCGAAAACTTGAGTCGCAAATGGGGATATGAGAAAGGAACCCCTTTGGCGATATGGCCAAGGAATCGTCGAACCAGTCAAAGCGGAAGAATGGAGAGGGCATGAAGGATTGGGATACAAACGTCAGTATCGGCGGAAGAAATTCCCGCGCTCCTGTAAGTCCCCAAAAATGATCATTTCCCGCGTTTTGACTAACTTCATTAGTGCAGGCGTCTTGAATCCAAGCCAGAGTTTGTTCACAGCCTCAATGTCACAGTCGCCAGCAGTTTGGATTTATTCAGAAGAATTTTTCCAAAGAATGATCATTCAGAGTCAAAGAAGGCCTGTGAACAGTTTCAGAGTTGTACAGTGCTGTCAGAGTCAGAACAGTTAGCAGTGCGTCAAGCAGTAGCAATCTAAGATCTTTCTCAGAAGGCAGACTCAGAGAGCCTGATAGATGACACAGTTAGAGATATGGACATTTTATTCCAAGAATAATTGGAAGTGCTCGCGGAGGACTTAACAGAGCACGACAGAATCAAGGAGGGGAAAACAGTTGTTTCACCACCGCAGTCAGAATCACCAGGACCAAGCTTCAAATATGGTCCTCCAAGAATCGGAGAAAGTTTTTGCTGGACCGATGATCGTCACCCATTAGCGTCTCCTAATTGAAAAGTACTACCAGTGATCGTCAGTCACTCCCGAGCCTTACAAAACATTCCATTGTAGGTCATGCATCTCTAAGTTTCTTGTTTATTGCATCCAAACGTCACATAAATCGTGTCATATGCATTGTACTTTCTTTTCGTTTACACTGTAATCAAAATATGAAACATTGGCATAACCATTGCCTAATGAGGAAATTTGGAAGGGCAGCCAGCTTAGGAAGAGTTTTGATCCTCCTCACGTGTTACTACCTATGTGACCTAGGAGGTAAGGGAACCAGCATTCGTGGGAAAGTGGACGAAATATATAAATTTCCAAGGGACCCATACCTCCAGAGGGAGAAAAGATGATAGGTCGTGAGTGAGGGTGAGCCAATATTAAAAAAAAAAACATAAACATCGAAGCACAAAAGAAATAAGAAGATAGAAGTTGCAGAGAGAAGTCGGCTCCAATTAGAGAGACAGGCGAGACAACTCTATACGTATCACATAACTTGGAGAGGAGTTAAAGCATACACCTACCAAGCCCATATTTTCAAAGGGACTAGCCACCCCTTAAGTTATACTGAAAGAGCAGCCACCCCTCAGCCTAGGTGTTTATTACCTCCAAGCAGGGATAGGGTTGGTCATGCCTTTGAGGGAGTAAAAAAAAAGAATTATTGAAAAAAGTAGGTATAGGGCCCTAGGAGTTTGGCATGGAGCCCATTTTATCCCGAAAGCCCATTGGTTGAGTGAGAGCCACCATAAACCCAAGGATCTAGGTAGCACCAAGTGATTTGAGGACATTCTAGTTCCTTGTAGCAGGCAATGAAAGCTTCCTCGACGCTGAGGGCATATCTTCTATACACCATGCATAAATCTTACTTGCATCTTATGAGTCTTGCATAAATCACTTGGCATTCAGCATTTTTGATCGCACCACTTCTACATTTTGCATTGCTTTGCAAAGCGTTTGCCATTGTTCCAACCAAGGGCATGCTAGTTGCCTTTTGACTCAGAATATTGGCAAAAAAGGGATCTTCAACCAGGGGCATATTAACTGCTCTCTAGTTGGAAATAAGTTTTTGACTAGGGACATGCCAACTGCCTTACTAAGTTAAGGAGATCACTGGGACAATACTACTTTTAGGAGCATGTAAATGAGGCTTCTCGCAAGTACTTCAGGATAAGCCTGTCAGTTGACGCAACACAGAAGCATAGCTTTCATGGCACATGAAATTGGCTGGTGATATGTACAGCAATAGCTCGTGGATTCGTCAGACTTGTTCCAAGTTGAGAGTAGGCTCTATCTACTTGAAGCGAAATACATGGAAAGTGGGTTTTCTAGAATCTAGCTGCAGCGCATAACAAGTGCCAGTTCGCTACAACCTTGGCAATATTCAACAACGAGGATGATATGCTTCAAACCTGCAGTTGCTCATGATCCTCGGTAGTTAATGCACCAAACCATGTTTGCAGAACATCAGAACAGTGCTTGGGTGTCACCATGGCTGGATATCCCTACATGGCATATGAATTGGTAGTTATAGCAGTTACCCAATGGACCCCATCGCATACCAGCAATGTAAACAGTTGCATTTCCAAGGTCAAAAATGCAAGATGGTTGCTAAAATTGCGAGTAACTCAGTAGAATTTCAAATATCATAGCACAGCAGCACTACAACCATCAGAAGTTTGCCATATCAGGTTGATTTGCAATAAAGCCCTCAAGTTTTGGAAAATTGCAAATAAGCCCTCACTTTTTGCAAACTCGCGAACAAAGCCAATTGAAATCAAAACTCCAACAAGGTTCCTTCAGAAGATATTGCACATGCATCTCAGCAAGAACATCGGTTTCCATGCCACAGAGCCAACAGCGAGCACAATTGCAGTCGTGTCCTCTAGAGTGCAAATGAGCCAACTTCCTTCCTAGGGGACAATCCCGGGATTATCGCTTTATTTCTTCAGATTGCCGTTTCGGGCAGATGAGATCCCTCTATCCCCTCCTTTTTCGGATTTTCACGAGTGCGAAATCCTTTTGTTTGACCTTTGACCGGGCGGTCAAGGTCTTTTCCTTTACTTTCCTTGGTTTCTCGTGGACGCGAGATCCTTTTGCTTGACTTTTGACCGGGCGGTCAAAGTCGACCTTTGATCGGGCGGTCAAGGCCATTTCTTTTCCCTTTTCTTTGGATTATTGCGGACGCGAGATCCTTTTCCATGGCTTCTTACCGGACGGTCAGAGTCGACCATTGACCGGGCGGTGAAGGTCATTTCTTTTTCTTTTTTCTTTGGAATCTCGTGGGCGCGAAATCATTTTCCTTGGCTTCTAACCAGGCGGTCAGAGTCGACCTTTGACCGGGCGGTCAAGGTCATTTCTTGGATTCTCGCCGGTGCAAAATCCATTTCCTTGGCTTCTGACCAGTGGTCAGAGTTGACCTTTGACCGGGCGGTCAAGGTCATTTCATCTTCTGTTTCCCTTGGATTCTCGTGGGCGCGAAATTCTTTTCCTTGGCTTCTGACCAGGCGGTCAAAGTAGACCTTCGACCGGGCGGTCGAGGTCATTTCCTTTCTTTTTTCGGATTCTCAAGGACGCGAAATCCTTTTGCTTGACTTTTGACCAGACGGTCAAGGTCATTTCATTTCCTTTCCTTTTTCCTTGGTTTCTTGAAGACGCAAGATCCATTTCCTTGGCTTTTGATCGGGCGGTCAAAGTTGACCTTTAACCGGGCGGTCGAGGTCATTTCCTTTCCTTTTTCGATTTCTCGCGGGCGTAAAATCCTTTTCCTTGGCTTCTGACTAGGCGGTCGGAGTCGACCTTTGACCAGGCGGTCAAGGTCATTTCCTTTCCTTTTTCGAATTCTCGCAGGCGCAAGATCCTTTTACTTGACTTTTGACCGGACGATCAGAGTCGACCATCTACCAGGCAGTCGAGGTCATTTCCTTTCTTTTTTCGGATTCTCGTGGGCGTGAGATCCTCTTCCTTGACTTCTGACCGGGTGGTCAGAGTCGACCTTTGACAGGGCGATCAAGGTCATATCCTTTTCCTTGGATTTTCACGGACGCGAAATACTTTTATTTGACTTTTGACCGGGCGATCATAGTCAACCTTTTGATCGGGCGGTCAAGGTCATTTCCTTTCCTTTTCTTTGGATTTTCGCGGGCGCGAAATCCTTTTTGTCGACCTTTGACCGGGTGGTCAAGGTCCTTATCCTTTTCCTTGGATTTCGCGCCCATGTTTGTGGATGCGAATCCAACTATTTGACTTTTGACTAGGCGGTCAAGGTCCTATTCATCCTTTTCCTTGGATTTTTGCTGGCACGAAATCCTTTTGCTCAACCTTTGGCCGGGCGGTCAAGGTCTTTATCTTTTTCCTTAGATGTTTGCTGGCGTAAAATCCAGCTGTTTGACTTTTGACCGAGCGGTGAAGGTCCTATTCATCCTTTCCTTTTTTGGGTTTTCGCGAGCGCGAAATCCCTTTGCTTGTTCTAAGTTCGTGCGGACAGGGCCCTCTTTCTTGTTTGACAAATAGTATGTTTGTCATGCCCTTTTTCTTTGGGTTGGTATCCCCAACTACTCGGTCGACAACCGTCAAGCTGTCTGGTGACTGGGTTGACAAGACTTGGTTGACTTGTCATGTCCCGTCTCCTCAGATTGATAACCTCAACAATCCGACAGATGAGCCCGACAACTTGTCGTGCCCCTGCCAGTGGTCCACTCTACGTGCAGGGTTTCTTCAGTTTTTGCACTATCACTTCATCATTAGCATCAGCTTCACATTTAGCATCAACTCTTGCATTTGTATTTAAGCTCATCATCGCATTGCATCGCACTTTCTGCATTTCGCTCGACATTCCCATGCATGTTTACACTTTGCATTTGCATATTTGCACTTGGTAGCAAGCCATGACTTTCGGTGCATCCACCAGATAAGTGACCTAGTGCCTATAGCAAACATCACTTCTCTGCAGCCTCAAAATGAGGGTATCCTGTCACCCCTGAGTGTCGGTCTCGGTTCCCTCCGTCCCTCGACTTCGCTCAAGGAGGGGCATCTGTAGACACCCTGACTTTGAGGCGGCTCGTAGGTGAATTATCCAAAAGTGTTGCTTTGGATACGGCAAGCCTAACCTCATTTGAACTTTATTTGGCATCTTGGTTACCCTAAGCCTATAACAAGCTTATGGTCCAATTTACAATTCAAGCAGTTAGATCTGGAGCACCAATACAAAGCACCAATATGGAGCACCAAATTGGAGCACCGAGCTGGCGCACCATGTTGGCCCACCAAGTTAGCGCACGGAGCTGGCACACAGCCACTTTTCGGGATGCTGGTTGTTGGCTTTCCATCATTTGTGCTTGTAACCTTCACTTGCGAATATTCCTCCCGAATCTACGCAAGGCTGTTGAGTTTCGAGGCCTTTTGCATCCCAAGGAGTTACCTCTTGATCCTCTTTAAAAAGCCATCCATGAGCAACTTCTCTTCTCTCTTAACAAGTCACCCACTCCTAGCAACCTGCACCCCAACTTCCAGAGCGCACTCTCGCATCCCTGAGCATTCCCAACTGAGTGCAAAGCAACAAGGAGGAGATACCTTGAGCCATCCAAGGAGGAGACACCCTAGGCAAGGTAAGGTCCTTTACTCATCTTTCCACATAGGTTTTACATAATATTCTGGATAAAACCTGCAACTAAGCTGATATATTGTTTATATAGTGATGTACTTTCGTACCTTTTGTGTTATTTTGGATGTTCATGATGCTCCCTTATATGTTCATTACTTTTTTGTCATGATGATTTTGCACTGTGTGATCTTTATTTTAACACTGAATCATAGTCCTATGTAACTACTAGTTATGGAACATAAACTATGATGCATCCCCTGTACATGCTTTATTGTTTCTACATGCTCCTTAAGTCAACTAAATCACTGCATGAATTATAAAATCCATCAATAGTAACTGCAGTCCTTGTAAATCCATGAACATGCATGACTTGAGGAGAGGATGATACGAGTGTTTTAATTCTTGTTTATTTAACATGATTAAGTTCTCTGGCATCTAGGTTACTGATCTGAGTAGTCTGTAACCTAATTAGTTGCATACATTTGGCCCAGACTTTGAAATCAGACTGCAGTCTGAAACAGGATATCTGGGGCGCACAAACCTGACGCACAAGATTGGTGCACCTAGCTGGCGCACCAGGATGGCGCACCAGGCTGGCGCACCAGGATGGCGCACTAGCCTGGTCACGGGATGCAAACAATAGACTTTGCATCATGATTTGCATGCCTTTCTGTTTGTTCCGGACATTGATTTTCCTGATGTTTGATCTCTGATATGTCATGTTCTTGCTTGCATGATTTTAGCATGTAATGACAACCTTTGCATTAGTTTTGCATCTAGTAAAGTTTGGCTTGCCACTTGGGTTTGGTGAACTGGTGGCTTTCCAGAACTCTTTGTGTGGAGTTGTTTTGCATCAATCCATGATCTCGACCCAAGAGCCGTAGCTTGGATTCATTAGCCTTTATCAAAGTAGGGTTGTGTGGTCTTGTGTGAGGCTTATTGCTCTTGAGCACAATACCCATGTCTTGGATTTCCTCTTTCCTTTATGACTTTGTGGAAGAGAGGGGAACTCACATGTGATCAGGTCTTTTAAATGTCCATGATACATTTTCAGATGGTTTTATGCATATTTGCAAGATTTTATATCACTTCACTAGCACACTTTTCTGGCACACATCAGTAGAGCACATAGTTGGTGCACCAGTTTGGCGCACCACACAGGCGCACCAGTCTGGCGCACCGATCTGGCACACCACCTGCCTATTTTTCACTACACACAGTAGCTTTTTGGCATTGTATTTAGCATGATTCCTGGTTTGCTTTGCCTTTGGTTTTCTTTTGGTATCCTCCTGGATATATCAGGATGACTCCAGTCTGTTTTCATCCATATTTGTACTTGGTAGCTTAGGTTTTGCATATAGCAAAGTGAGGACGAAAGTCACTCGGTGTTATTGGATCTTTGGTCATATCCATGCAATATCTTTGCACCGGTGCTTGACCCACAACTTGGGTGACCTTTCTGAGCATTAGGACACATCCTACAGTCCCTCTATCCATGTTTAGCATAAGACACCGCTTGCATATAGAGTTACATTGCATATCGCCCTCGAGCTTACAGAGACAGGTTAAAAAGCCAACATTTCATATAAGTAAACGAGAAACCTATGAAAGACCGATTTCCGGGCTCACAAGGGTGCCTAATACCTTCTTCGTGCGTAACAGTGATCTATGCCCATTTCTGGTTCATGATTGACCTTTTCCATTGGTTTTATTGCATAGTTTTAACGTTTTAAAATGGATTTCTTTGTCTCTCGTTTCTACAATAGACTAGGTGGCGACTCCTAATATTTTATCATTTGTTTTTTATTGTTTTGTCGTGACTTTGTTGACCCTGACGCATTTGGCCTTTTGCGCCACGCACGAGGCTGTCGCCGGCATAGTTACACATTCATTCCTCTATGTGTGATCTATCTAGTTTATTTGTAATCACATATTCTTTTCATTGAATCCATTTTAATCTCATTACGTAGAGTTTATCTATTTTATTTGTGATTATATATTCTTTTTGTTGATTTAAATGATTAACTAACTTATTGATTTACCATTCATATTGTTAAACTTAATTTTTTTTTTGCAAAACGATTTAATTTTATGTAGTCTATCTATTTTATTTGTAATTATATATTCTTTTTGCTGATTTAAATGAATAACTAACTTAATGGTTTCCCATTGATATTGTTAAATTTAATTTTTTTCCCTCTTTTTGGCTTCATAAAATTAATTATATTGAATATACTATTTCTTTAGAAGAGATAAACAAAAGAAATATGTTAAGAGCAATGAGGAAGTAGTGTAATGCCGCATTAAGGAACGAAAACGTTAACGAGAGCTGAAGCATTGGCGGAAGTTAAGGCATTGGTGTATGGGGAAGACGACGTTTGCGAAGGAACATTTTGAAGCTTATATAAAGGCGACTCGACTCTCTTGTAGTAGTATCGCAAGAAGCAAAGAGAGGGAGGAGAGTATAATGTGAGGAAGAGAGGAAGTTACTAGATGTCGTGGTCGAGAGAGAGGGAGAAAAAGGTGTCGTCATCAATCGTGAGTCGCCGAACTTGACAGGGAGGCCATCGGTTGATTGAGAGGCCCATTAGAGCAATGGAACAATCATTGGTGAAAGGTATGCTGTGGGTTGTGAGGATTCTAAGTTTTCTGTGATGGGTTTCATTGGTTTACTGTTTCAATACTCATGGGGAAGATGATGAATAGTCATTCTTTTATTTTGATTAATGGTGGCAAAATAAATGAATAGTTCCTATACATGATTTGGCGTACAAGAGAAAATGGATTATTTGAGTTTCTTTGATTTAAATTTTACACATTCGCATGCGTGTCCTTAATTATATGGAATGTTTGAGGTTATGATCTTTAATTTCGACACTTTATTGGAAATTACACCTAAGCTCCTGATAAGTTATGGATTAAAGTATTTATAAGGATTATGATATTTGCATGAATTATTTGGAGTTAAAGGTAAGATCTATGATTGTTGGAGAAATTTACAAATCAACCTAAAATTCTAGTTTTATTTCTGAAGGATTGAATATTTTACAGCTTTTGATTAAATTTGTGCATATTCTCAGAAAGTCCTTAAATGTCTTATACCATACTTTTCTATCATGTTATCCTAATTGTATTTAAGTCCTAAACAGAGTTGAAATGTTTCTAAAGTATTTGTCAATTACAATGTAATTAAGATTTTGTAGTTACATTATGAAACTGAGGTTTAGGAGGAAATTGCACAAGAACCCTTACAATTTTTGTTATTATACAATTAAGGAATATTTTATAGTCAAGTTATTTCATTTATAAAGAATTAAAGATTAGTCTATTTAAGTAGGAAAAATAAAAATTTCAAGTGTCTCAAATTAAGAAATGAGAGAGAGAACACAAAGTCTTGACATATGACTTCGAAGTTAGGGTTGTAAATGGGTCTTGTATAATCCGTTAACCTGACCCGATCAAACTCGTTAAGAACTGATTAGGGTAGATATTTTATATATCCGTTGACCTATTAACTCGTCACTCACTAATCCATTAATTTAATGGGTCACAGTTTGGGTAGCGTGCTATAGGTAACCCGTTAACCTAGAAGTAATTTAGTAAATTTACCCAAATCCTAACTCTTTAACGTAAAATATAAATACATTATTACTCGTGTAGTGTAGAATTACCTAAGTATCGTGTGGTAGCTTATATGACTTGTGATATCTTGGCTATTCCTGTATCTATTGTTTCATCAGAGGTTACTTTTAGCACTTGAGGTTAAATGCTTGATCAGTATAGGTGTTCTATGCATTTAACTACGGTGGAGGGTCTCATATGTGCACAAGATTGGATAAGAAATGAACTTCGTGATAAATTACAATTACACTTGTTTCCTATTTTTATAAATTCATTTACGTAAATTCTTATAATTTGTATTTTCATTACATTTGTAGAAGAAAATCTCGTTGATGTACTTATTGAAACAATAGCAAAAGATTTTAACGATGGAAACATTGAAACAAGTAATTTTCATTCTCTTTTAATCTTCTTTATACATTCATAAAAATATCCTTATGGTTTGTCTAATGTTTATTTTTTTTTGTAAGTTGAATATATGCTATTGTCTAGTAATTTGTTGTTACTCTTGTCTCCACTAATGGAGAGGATTTATCTATTATAGTTGTAATCCAAGAGTGCAATTGTTGGTGTTGTATCTTCTTTTTTTCATATAATATTGTATAATACTCAAGTCATTACTTGTTTATTTTTATTTTTGTTCTTTCCTGTTACAATTTACTTGTTTTTATATTTTCTTCTTGTTGGTAGTTTTCAAGCATATTGTTGATTCATATAATATTATTGATTGCTGCTTATAATGGTATAATGCATGTATAATGTTGATTGTTGTTAATTATGTTGGTGCATGTGTTGATTACTATATTATCAATTCTTATGATGTTTTTAGGAATTAATAAAATGATTATCTTGAGTTAATTTTAGTTCATAAAAAGCCCATGAAATGATATAAGTTCAGATTTAACAATAAAAAAAATTTACTCGTTAATCCTACCCTTCACCTGTTAACCTTATCCATCACCTATTAACCTTACCCATCACCTATAAAATGATATAAGTTTAGATTTAACAATAAAAAAAATTCACTCGTTCCACCCATTAATCCTACCGGTCAGTCATGATTCTAATGGGTAGTGGGTAGGATAGCAACTAGATATTTTAAGAGGGGTATTCATCTGACCTGTTATCCGTTAAGAAATGATGAATTAGGATTAAGGTAGACCTTAAACTCGACCCAATCTGACCCGTTCACACCCCTATTTGGAGTAATGACCCTAAGGGAATACAATGACCTGATGAGATTTAATACTGAATCCTATGCGGATTTAGTAATAATGATAACACAACATAATTCAGATTTGATGTTTGCTGACTGACATAGGTTAGTATATAAGGTCCTCACTAATGAACCAAATGTGAAATATAAAATGTAATAAGAAGGATGAGGATAGGTTGCATGCCAACTAGAAGACCGTGTTGTACCAGCGATGGGTGGTTCAAGGGATTCACTACAAGGTTGGAAGAAAATGAAAGTGAGAATATAGAATTTGTAATTTTGTCATAAGTCTGTTTAAATCTGTGTTAGGTTAGGATCCTACATGCATAGTGGATCTTTTTAAACTCATATTGTATTATTATTTACTGCAGGTAATTAAGGGTCCTAGAGAAGTATTACTGGAGTTTTGCATGGTACATAAAATACCTCAACCAAATACACATGAGACCCATAAGAATTAAGTTTAGCATTATTTGTGTTTCCAAGTCATGTAATGGATAAATTTCAGAAATGTAATTAATATATTACTACATTATTATTCTTTTTTAATATAGGTCGGTTTGAACCACTGAGCACTGAGCATGGAACAATTTTCTTCCCGTCAATCAGTCTTGTAATATAGGTCCAAGTCAAACATGAAATTGCTTAGATTTACTATTGAAATAAGAAAATTGTTATTCATTATTAATTGATTTTATACAATGTAGTCGGTAGCGATTTTTTTTGGTAACATTAATTATATTATATTAATTTCCTAACTATGAATCCACCACCAAGAATCAAAGTAAGTCCCAAATATTACATAAGCCTTGGGTCCTAAATAACCCCAACACAAAAATCGATCACATCCAAAGAGTAGAGGCAGCAAGTGTCCAGAAGCTTAGCAAAATTACAACCAGAAGGTGGAGAAGTTTCACACAAAATATGAGGTGTCAGGGTGCCATCGTGCAATTATGTCTCGGGAAGCACCCTAAGTCGGTGCTTCATCTCCGATGAGCCGACGAACTCTGATCGGCTGGGGACTAACCTTAGGTAAAGCAATCGGAAAAGAAACCGTGTCCAAGGGGGACAACAACCAGTCCAGCAAATCACAATCATAAATAGAAACCAGAGAAGATTTTCCAGCAAGTATACCATTTAGACAACTGTCTACATCGCAGCTAGAGTGTTTGGGCAAGAAACTTGCCCCAAAACTAGAGCATCACCGATTAGAGTTGAACTTAATAGTAAAGCTAAATATATCCCCACAAAAGCCATTATAAAGATTATAACTCAAAATACAGAGCAAAAGATTACCAAAACTAGAGAGAAATAAAACATAGCGTCCAAAAGTAAGATCTACATACAAATCCAGGTGGGGATCTGAGAAATAATATCCGTCAATTCTTTAGGGATGACGCAGCTCCTCGAAAGAAACCAGTGAGGATATGCACTGCCCCCATAGTAGGGGACTCACCGACGATCTGCCAAGTTGCAGATCCAAACTCACTCTAGGGCAAGTCACAGGGTCGGGGTCCGAGGAGTGGGGGAAAAAGATATTTTAACAGGGATGCATACCTGCAAGTCTTCTACCTCGAAAGGGGAGAGCAGTGTCGACGAGATACCGAGCCAGAGGAAGATGAGAACTCCAACGAGGATTCATCCGCATCCTCCTTAAGTAGATGATTTTTGAAGACTTGTCGGTTGAATCTGGTAGCGTTGTCTTAAAGGAGCGAGCAAGGTGTCGACAGTGACCCATCTGTAGGTCGCAGGTTATAGGTCACACGTCGCAGGTCACTAGGGTTTTTCTATATTCCTTAGTTGGTAGCAATTTTAATATAAAGAATTCAAGCCGAAAGAATGACAGTCCAACATTATCACGCCGTAGGGGGCTAGACTTGTGTTAATTATTAAAGTACTAGATTATAACCTCTTATGCACATTAATAATATATTTTAAAATAATACATGATAATAATTAATTTTTATATTAGTTAGTAAAAATATTAGTATAAAAGGCAGTAAACTTGAAATGTGTGAGGTCTAGTTATATTTGGTGAATTGTGGTTGATTACTTGATTTAGCATATGCAGCATACCATGCTTAACAGGACAATTATATCTGCTTTCATTGTAGTACCATATACGAATGCATGCTATTCTAATGATTATTATCCATATAGATAGTTTACATTTAAATTAAAATAGTGTATTAATGAAAACAAATGTAACCACTAACAATAATTTCAATCTATAGCTTAAATTTAAAATATTATAAATAAGTAGTTAAAATAATTAGATATTCGGTGATATATGTGACATCCTGTATGGATAATGACGCACATTTTTTATGCCTGTGTGATAATCCGTGGTTATTCGGAAGTTTTTTTACATGCGACATCTTCTTGTTAAATTAAAGGTTGTATATCTGAAATCTTTTTTTTTTTTTTTTGGTAAAAGTTTAGATATGTATTTCATCGGCTTTAAATGTCTAGTAAGAAAAACATAGTTTTGTATAAAATATTACAGTACCATAGGCAAGCAGCCCAAAAAATAATTTGTCCAAATGTTACACCAAGCAGACAAAACTGCAAATGCTTATCAAAGGAAGCATCAAAGACCATCAGGGGGCAGAGGACCCCTCCCTGAGTCATCAAGGGGCAAAGAGTCAGCTCCAGAAGGAATTCTGGAGGAGGGTGGGATAGAAAGGTTGGAGGAGTCAGCTGGCTGAGCAACAATAGCTGACATGAAATGCCTCATCTCCTCCTTCTCAAATCCTGCAACAAGATTGTCTATCCAGATATTCATGAAATAAATAATATCACTGATAATATCATAAACTGAACTACATGAATTTCTGAAGATCCGATTATTCCTTTCTTTCCAAATCAATCAGAGGATGACTTGGACCAACATAATCCACCCAGAATAAGGCAAATAGAATTTAAGATTAGGGACAGATAGGAATATATCTACTACCACAGAGAAAAATCCAAGGTATAATGGTGGTGCTAGCAAGAAATCCCAAATTTTTCTAACAAAAGAGTAGTTAAGAAATAGATGATTATTATGCTCAATACTCACTAAACAAAAAGTGCATAGAGGGGATCCAGCCCAAGATCTTTTTAGCAAATTTTCTTTTGTCAGATTTTTGTTCTGAATTACTAGCCAAGCAAAAAGCTTGACTTTTAATGGAGTGGCACTGGCCCAAATGCACTTAAAGTACCTATTTCGAATACCCCCATCATTTAGTATATTGTATGCTGCCTTTACAGAGAAAGGGCAATCATTTGGCGGAAGC
>JAMKQA010056855.1:0-11068 GCA_024699735.1 Posidonia australis | reverse complement strand
GAAAAAAATTACATATAGCAATGGAATGAGTCGCTGCTTTGCATCGGAAACAAAAGCCCGAAAATCTACAAGCACTCTGTAAATGACCCCTCAAACCGTATTTAAAACAACGATTGTTAGCAGAGCAATAACGTACCAGAGGGGAAGGCCCTTTCTTCCTTTTTTTACCTGAGTCCACCCAGGAGATGCCGTCTCAGAAAGGTTTTTTGCACCCAAGGGAGAGGGGGAAAGAAGGGCGGCAAAACGGGAGCCACTACCTAAGTAGTTGGTATCGTCAGAGAAAATCTTTGAGGAAATCCCGGCCGCATCTGACGGTCTGTCAGTCGCAGAGAAATCAGGCGGTTCGAGCGGCGAAAAAATGGTATAAAAATAGGACGGGTCTACCATTTGAACCTCCATAGTGGGTTCATAAATGCCAGAGAGGATAGGTCTGGTAGGAGGTATGGGAGAGGGCACGTCGTCAGACATGAGATCAGAGCCCAAAAGACGAGGAGGACCCACCAGAGTCTCATTAGCCAGCAAATCCGCTAAAACCTCATTAAGTAGATTGAGATTAACCTCCAAATCCTCATTACGACCAACATTAGGGTTTAAGTAATTCGGAATCAACGGGGGGAGGTATTGGGAATATCCCCAAACAGACCCCGAGGCGACAGAGGCGCCGTCCTCGGGCCTGACACTCAAAACCCTCAAAACAATATTCCCCCTCTGCGATCCCACCGGCGGAAGGGTCCTCGCCGGCAAACATGGAAGAATAGGATCACAGACAGAAAGAACAACAGAACTAAAAAACATAGAAGAACAACCCCGATCAGGTCGATCTGGTTCTATCTCATCAGAGAAATAAATATGCACAGGCCAGCATATAGTTATCTCAGAAAAATACTCCCTGGAGACGGTTCCGGATGGGGCAAACACGTTGGAGCAAATGGGGCAAAGGTGGCAAAAATTTGGTAAAAAATGAACAATCCACACATATGCATGAAGAGCAATCATCCATCACAAACAAAATATCAGAAACCCCAAAAAAAATCATCAAGGCCCCAGATCTGGAAGAGCAGAGCCCCTCCGATGATCTACCCCCTCTGGAACTGTCCCTCACCGAAGAAACAGATCGAAGATCTGAGGTCGGTGCAGGGGAAGGGGCCTTCCTCCTACGACTTCCTCGAGGCGGGGCCGTCGAGGCTGGAGCAAGGGAAGAAGTTACTAGTCGCCGGCAAGATGGTGTCTCAACGGAGGGGGCCTTTCTAGAACGGAGAAAGTAGGGGGAAGGTGACACCAAGGTAGATCGGGTATCAACCGAGGACACCAGAGCAGAGCGACGGCCCACAGAGGGTGCCATCACCGATTTAGGGCACCGGAGAGCGGAACGCGAGAGAGCTGTTTTCGGGAGAGCTTTTTTCGCGAGAGCTTTTTTTCGCATCGCAGGATTTTTATTACCAATATGATTTTTCGGAATCGACCCACTGTTCAAAAGTTGAAATATCTTGTTAGATTGTATAGACCTTCTATTTTGTTTATCTTGGAGCCTTTTGTTGATGATGATAGGAGAGACCAATTGGCCATTTCTTTGGATTTTGATAAGTTTATCTCGAATAGTTCTGGTGCTTCTAAAATTTAGTGTTTTAGTATGGCTATGATTAGTGTGGATTGCATCTCAACCTGTTGTTAGTGTTTAACAGTTGCGGTTTCTGATGGTTTATTTAGCATGCTTATTATTGTCTCTTTTGTCTATGTCAGTTGTAGTGCTCAAGAGAGACGTTCCTTATGGGACCATCTTAAAAGCTTATGTGATGTGGATAGACCATGGAGTGTTGTGGGGGATTTCAATACTATTCTTTCATCTTTAGAAAAAAAAGGGATGGAGGCTTCCCACTAAATTACACATGGATGAATTTAGAGATTTTTTAAATGTTTGTTCATTACAGGATGTGGGTTTTTCTGGCTCTCCTTTTACCTGGTGCAACAATCAACAAGGGGATCATCGTATCTTGGCTAGGCTGGATCGTTGTTTGTGGAATCCAGGAAAGTCTGATATCTCGACTAATATTTTTCATCTACATAGATCTTGCTCTGATCATGCTCCTATTTTATTGGACCTTCATTTTGATCATCTTATGGGGCCAAGGCCTTTTAAATTTATTGATGCATGGCTTAGGCATAACAGTTGTTTGGATATGATTAGGGACTCGTAGGAGATTCCAGTTGTAGATATGGGGGATTGCTCTTTTAGGTGGTTTCTCAAATTAAAAAGACTCAAAGACCATCTTCGTGTTTGGAGCAGAGTCCTTTGGGAATATTTTCGACAATGTTAAAAAAGCAGAAAAGGAGGTGAAGTTTGCTCAAGAAAGGTTAGATTCTTCCTACTCTAAGGATGGATTGCAATGTCTTGTGGAAGCTGATCAAAGGTTGCATGACGCCCTCCTTCGTGAAGAGAGATTTTGGTGGTAGAAGGCTAGATGTAAATGGTTGCAGGATGGTGATAAAAACACTGCTTTCTTTTACAAAAGTGTTAAGGATAGAAGGCAAAGAAGTTTCATCCATGCTATCAAAAATGAAGAAGGCGATTGGTTGCATGATGTGCAGGGTATACAGGACGAGGTTTGTGGGTTTTTCTCCAGATTATTTACTTCTCAGAGCTGTGTTGTTAATGATGATCTTCTTCAGGTGATCCTTTCTATTGTTTCTGATGAGGAGTCTTGTATTCTCACTGCCATTCCTGACCAGGAGGAAATCTTTCAAACGTTAAAAGGTATGCCATCTCATGCTGCAGCAGGTCCTGACGGGTTTTTGTTATCTTTCTATATTGTTGCGTGGGAAATCATCAAGGTTGATCTGGTGGATCTTGTTAAATGCTTTTTTATTAGGGGTAAGATGTACAGGAGTATTTCTACATCTCTTATCTGCTTGATTCCAAAAGTTAAAAATTCTTCTAGTTTTGCTCACTTCCAACCAATAAGTGTGGGAAATGTCACGTCAAAAATTTTCTTTAAAATTCTAAATAATAGGTTGATGTCATTGTTGCCTAAGTTGATATTTGAAGAACAGACTAGGTTAGTGAAAGATCGTGACATTTTTGAACAAATTCAGCTTGCTCAAGAAATCATCTCTGATCTTGACAAAAATTGCAGAGGGGTTAATATTGCCTTCAAGTTGGATATGATGAAGGCTTATGATAGAATGGAGTGGGAATTTGTGCTCAAGGTATCACGTAAGTTTGGTTTCTCTGATAGATTTGTTGAGTTTGTTAAATGGACGTTGAATAATAATTAGTTTTCTCTTGTGATTAATGGACGTCAATCTGGTTTTTTCAAATATTAAAGGGGGCTAAAGAAAGGGGACCCTTTATCACCCTCCTTGTTTGTTTTGGCTCAGGAAGTTTTCAATAGGGGTTTAAAAGATTTATTTGACGGTAATATTTGTGAAAGATTCTCTACTACAGGCAAAGGTGGTGCACCTTCCCACCTTTTCTTTGCAGATGATGCTTTGATTTTTTGTAGGGCAAACTATCATTCTATTAATTGCCTCATGGATTTCATTTCCAAGTATGAGCTCTCCTCTGGTCAGCACATGGGTAGGAATAAATGCACGTATTTTTGGAGGTAAAATCTTGCTTCTCATAAGAATGTTGAGCTTATTACAGGTTTCTCTAAAGGATCTTGGCCCTTGACTTATCTTGGTGCTTCTATTACTCCTGGCTATATGTTCTCTCATTTTTTTCAACCTCTTGTGGACAAGATTTGCAGTCGTATTGACGGATGGAAGGCACGTTTATTATCTATAGGTGGTAGGTTGGTATTAGTTAAGAATGTTCTTTCCTCAATCTCCATTCATACATTGGCTGTCATGAAAGTTTCCACAAACATAATGGAATCTATTGAGAAGAAGATGAGGGACTTTATGTGGGGTTATTGTGATGGGAAGAGGAAACATCATTGGGTTAATTAGAAGATTTTTGCGTCCCCTCTCTCAGTTTTGGTCTTGGTATTCGTACTTTGAAGGATACTCATCTCCTCTTTAAAATTAAGAATTGCTGGAAGCTTCTTCAGAAGAACTCATTGTGGAGTAAGTTTTGTTGCTCTAAATATAATGTGACCTACAAAGGTTGGTGTACTCCTTCGTTCTGTTCTGGGAGATGAAAAGATCTTATGACAATCCTTCCATGGGTAATATCTTATTCTCTTTGGTTCATTGATAAAAGTAACAGATCTTTTCTGACTGATAAGTGGTGGCAAGCTGGTATTCTATGTGAATATTTTCGTATCAATTCTTGGGCTGATCGTTCGATAAGCATTTTTGACGTAGTCCATCACCTAGATTTATTTTATGATTATGTTGATGCTAACCAAAACCATGAGATGTGGCGAACTTTGAGTGATCTTTAGGTTGATGCTTCTGAGGAAGAGGATAGACTCATTTGGCTACCAGCAGAGGATGGAAGGTTTTCTTTCAAGAGCACGTGGAAGGTCCTCTCTATAGAATATAATAGTTCTGTCCTTTGTAAATGGATGTGGTCCTCCTTTTTCTCCACAAAAGTCTCTATGTTGCTATGGAAGATGGGATGGAATGGGGTGCTAGTTGATGAGAACGTTAAAAATAATAATATTCCTATAGCCTCTAAATGTATTTGTTGTGTATAGGCTCAATGTGAATCCTTGCAACACTTGTTCATTGAAGGAGATCTTGCTAAAAACTTGTGGTAGTTTTTTAGTGAATTACTTAATATGTCTATTTTTCCATGTGTCTTCCACACCATCAATATGTGGGTTACAAAGGCTTCAGGCTCAACATAAGGGAAGTTTCTTATAGGTGTTATTCCAGGCTTAATATGCTGGCACGTTTGGAAGGAAAGATGCAGTAGAAGATTCTCTAATATCCATAAGTCAGCTTCTCATATTTCATCTCTAGTCATTGCTGATTGCAATATCATGATAAAGGATAAAAAGTTTTGTGATCTTGGAAGAAGAGCCGAGGTGCTTCGTGCTCAAGGCTTCAACGTGCCTAATTGTGTAGAGCCTTGGTTTATGAAGATCACGTGTTCTCCTTGCTGGTATGGTTTTAAGGGTAACATTGATGGCTCTTGTACTTCCAACAACACAGGTGGAGGTGGCATTGTTTGTTCTCCCGAGGGGCGTGTTATTATTGCATTTGCAAGGTCCTATGGAGTTGGAACAAATAATATTACAGAGATGAGAGCTATATGGGATCTTTTAAGTATTTGTGATGAAAGACATATCTCTTTGTCCACAATACATTTTGATTCTCTTCTTGTCATCCGTTTGTTAAGAGGAGTGTATCCTGTGCACTGGAAATGTGCTAAGTATTGTAGACTTATTCAGCATCATCTATGGTTCTCCTTTATTCAATTATCTCATTGTTTTCGAGAAAGTAATGGTGCTGCAGATTTTCTTGCTAAACAAGGTTGTCTTTCTATGAAGGATTCTACGTATGGTGCTTTTAGTGACTTGCCAGTAGAACTACGTGGAATTTGCAACCTTGATAGATGGGATATTCCTTCCATTCGTCAAAGAAAATATTGAAGATTTTACATGCCTATTTTTGTTGTGGCGAGAAGACTTGGTTTTGGCAGAGTACTCGAAGAAGTATCTACCCTTCTCTCTTTCTTCCTTCAAGGGCTAGGTTTTTGGGATTTGGAATGAGACTTCTTCTGGTTTTCATGTTCCTTGCATGATTACCTACCCTTCCTTGTAATTTTTTGATTATTGTAGATTTAACTTCCTTTAGTTGGTAAGGGTTGCAATTCTTTGTGAATAGGTGAGCATGTATGTGTGCTCTTGAGTATTCTTGACCATAGATTTTCCATGGTTCTTGTAGCCTTAGTGCTTGTAACCTATTATCATTAATAAAAGGTTACATTATTTTGCCCAAAAAAAAAAGTTTTAGTCATGCTTACTACTTTCATATTAGTAGCCTTGTTTTAGTAATTGCTTAATCTATGTTTGTAAATACTGTTCAGACTAGTATTTCTTTAGTAATTACTAAATATGTTTGTAATGACTCAAATTTTAGGTTAGAGATTCAATCTAGAATTCTTGAGTGTGAAACGCTAATACATTTGCATTTTATACTAAACGTTAGAAGATGTGCGTTTAACACTTGCATGTAGTGTGAATTGAGGGCTTGGTATAGAATGCCAGAATATTTGCATTTTATATAAATGCATAGATGTCTACGTTCAACACCTGCAGGCTGGACTTTTGGAGTGTTAAATGCATCTCCTTCTGTGTTGTATGTTAAACGTATAAATGTCTATGTTTTACACCTCAAGTAGTCTCCAAAGAATTCTAGCAATGCTAGCTGCCTATATATATGAGATTATTTATTTGTCAGTGAGGATTTTGTTCTTCCTCCTTTGATGCCAAGTGAGGAGTGCATCCAGAGAGGAAATCCAGTGCTGAGAGGAAGGGGAGGAGGTGTACATGGGTTGCAGGAGCTTGCAAACCTAAGCATTGGGCTTGGTCTCAGAATTGATGGGAAAGCACTGCAACTCTGAGGTGTGGGGGTAGGTATCATTTGGATTCTTTGATTATGAAATTTTCTCTTCTTCTTCATCTTCTTCTCTTTCCCCTTGGTATACATGCACTCATCCTTTAGATTTTCGATGATGCATGAGCTATTGGGGATTGGTGGATCTCTAAGAGAGAAAGGGAGAGTGATTGGAAGATTGGTTAGAGCTCAAAATTGCTTGGGAGTTCACTACATGTTTTGGGTTCTCTTGGTGCAAGGTACACACCTTGTAGGAGGTTTGAATTTAAGTGGTGGATGTTTAGAATTCTTGTTGCATGTTGTGTTTTTCATTCTTTAATGATCATCTTCGCATCATGGGGTTTTCTAAAGCATCTAGTGCAAGTTTACAGTAGATTGTTACTTCTATCTTGTTTTTGAGGTGTAAGATGCACATGCTAGTGCATTTCATGTTAAATTCAGCTTATGCCGTGCTTGACGTCCTAGATAGACTCTTTTGTACATACCCATGTAGGGGAGAATTTATTGGGTTTTGAAGATTGATTTGTATTGCAAGTTGTAGCTTACATTAATCTTAGATGGTGCCTTGAGTTTTCTGTAAGATTCATGTATGACTCGAGTATGTTTCTCATTGGAATTGAGTTTGAACTGTTTATTGGGCATTAGACGCTGGCACTGGTGAGTCTTATGTAAGACGCACACATATCTACGTCCAATGCTTCAGATGAGTTTTTCCTAAGTTTATTTAGATAATTCATACCACACTCTAAGATCTTCAGTTTTCTATAGAATTTGTCTTGTGAGTAAGATTTTCATGGCCTTTTATAGGGATATGAGATAATAGTTTTGATTGAGTTTGGTATTTCTCTTGTACGACTTTCTTGAGAATACCATTGTTAGTGTAAAGTTACCTTTGTATGTTGTCATCTTTATTGAATCTTAGAGTTTTGATTATTATGATTTGCTCTTATGGTAAATCATGTTTCCTAGTCATTACTTGGAGTATAATTTCAATATTTTTGGCTGTGCATAGTGTTGAAAATGTTGGGATTTTAATGGTAGATTTCATATGTTCTCAATTTGACTTAACCATCATATTTTGATCATAACTTAAGTGCTAATGATCAGATTCTAGTAAAATAAGTTTTGTTGAGTAAATTGATTGATAAACTTCATCACTGCAAATTTGTAGAATTTTTGAAATTCGTTTGCTAGATCATTTCTTAGTTTTCCCTTAGCATATTCTACGTGATGTCTTGTTTGTGAAGTTTGTGATGTTGGGATTATAACTGATGCTATACATGTCAGCTTTTTGTAATATTAGGCTTGTTGTAAAGATATTTCAAACATCTTCAATGTGGTGCATAGAATCAAGAGTTTTGGTTATGTATGAAGCCTAGAAAATATGGATATCATTAGCAGATTTAATTTGTTGACAGAATGACACTTGAATTGGAAAAATTAACTTAATCTACTAGAGATTTATCTTGTAGGGATTTAGTATTGTGTTATTTATTTCAGTCCTTTAATTGATGTGTTTCATTGTTGTGCCTTCAATTTTATGTGATTGGAGGTTACTTGTGTGCTATGCTTTGAGTTTTCATTAAGGAGCACTACTTGGAGTGTTAGACGCTAGGAAGTTAACGTCTAACATTGGACGCAAGGTATCTAGTGTCTTACACTTTAATTGCAGTTTTAGCCTTTTTGTTGATACTAGTGTATTGGTGTGGTGTTTTATAGATTGATTTATGCTTACACTATGAGTTTCCTTGAGAGTGAGGCTTGTGCAAGTATTCTTGAGGACTTGCACTAGCATAGTGTCGTTGTTGATGATTTAGGATTAACGGTTTATGTATTATGTTTTTTAACCTTATTTGATGTTTCGCATGGGTTTTGTGAAACAATTTTATTTGAAAAAGGTTTTTGAATGTTTTCTATTGATTTTTGTTTATGGAGAACAAGAGGTTGAGAGGTTGAGGTCGATGGACCAATATAACTAAGATTGAGGTTTGGGAGCTAGGAGTATTAGAGAATCGTACTAATGAACTAAGGACGATTGATACCTTTAAAGGATCACGTGTGAGGCCTAGGTTGAGGTTCCGAGTTGAGTGTTGGTAAGGTCAATGGTTAGAGTCCCAGGGTGGTCCAAACGCAAAGACTTGTTTACTAGTAGGGTTAAGGGTTAGATTTCCCGGGGTGGCCCAAGCATTGAGGACGTCGATAGTGTTTATCCTATGAGAGCTGATCAAAGCGTGATATGCACATGCCTTACATCTAGTGATGTCCTAAAATGGACAACTGTGAGAGTTCTTCAGAAAGAAGGGACTTAGGATGAATGAGCTCCATCGCTGGATGGCTCGCCTATGTTAGTACAGTGTGTTTCAACTGCTACTTGTGGCTAGTGTCAGTTGTTTGGGCTTGACAAACATGACATGTGTGTGTGTGTTGTTGTTGTTGGGGTATTCTAGTTGTAATATAGCGCAGTCAAGCACTGTTTCTATTCTAATATGTACAATGAGGGTGTAGATTCAAACTATGCTTTTAAGTTGGTTAGAGAGTATTGAGTGCTTTGTGTTGTGTTGAGTTTCAACGTATTTTATTGAGATTCTAGGTACATGCTAAAATGCATCACGTTTTTTGTACTTTACTCATTGTGGCATTAATATTTGAGAAGCACAGAGGACCTAGTTTTAGTAGTTTTGAGTTGAGTTGCTTTAAGATATATATCTTAGAGTTTTACATGCATGTTCTTGATTTAACTTTAGCTTTTCTATGGTTTTCTTCATGGATGGGTTTTTGTGCGTGGTGGTGCTGCATCATGTTTGTGCGTTCCATCAGTGCATTGAAGTTCAGTTTCTTATTGTTTTGCAAAGTTAGATTTTGTCATGTTTTGATTTGGTTTTATTTTCTTAGTGGGTGTGTACTAAGTGAATTTTAGTGATCCCTCACATGTATTTTATTTTTATGTCTTGCAGGTACAAATTAGAAGATGTTATTGTAACACCCATAAAATTTATTTTGTAATTATTTACATTTTATGAATTTTATTCCCCGACGAGTGTTACTATTCTGAGGCCCGTTGTGCGGTTCTGTGCTTTTGGGCTTGGGCCTTGTAGGCGGGCTTCTTCTTGCGTGTCCCTGTGCGTGGTTTGGCACTATGCATTGTGGCACTGTGCATGTGGGGCCCGGGTGTGGGGTTCAGGTGTAAGGTCCTCGTAGGGGCTCGCATTTGTGGGCTGTTGGTTGTGGCTGGTGGTTGGGCGGAGTGGTTGGTTCCTCGTGCGGTATGCCGGTGGCTAAGACCCGCAGGTGAGCACGTTCCCAGCGACTGTAGGCGTAGGCTTTATAAGCCGCACCGCACTCCACCGTCGCCCATCACTGTCTTCTCCTTCCTTCTTCTTCCTTTCCCTTCCTCCTCGGCGCCGCATCTCTCCTCTTCCCCACCTTCTTTCCCTTTCCCCCACTCTTCCTTTTCCACCTCCTTCTCCTTTTCCCTTTCTCCTTCCACCCGACTTCCTCTGTTCTCCCCTGCATCCCGCGCCAAGAGAGGAAGAGATTGAGGGAGCGAAGCGGAGGGCTTGTGGCGGTGCGTGGAGCATGGGTGGAGCGTCCTCAAGACTGTGGAGTGCTTCCGGGGCCGTGGTCGCCAGAGTTCGCTGGAGTTGGTCGAGAATCGTCGGAGGCGTTTTTCAGGTACGCATCTCCACCCCATGTAATAGAGAGCATGAAATTGGTAGAAAATGCTAGGATTGCATGGAATCTAGGTAAATTTAGTTTCCTAGAATTTATTGTGATTTATTGAGAATTTATGGCGAATTTATTGGCAATTATGATGGTTGGTGCGTTTTGGGTCGTTTTGACCCTTCTGCCTTTCCGATTTTATATCTTGATGCATGGTGAATGGATTTTAGTTTTGTTTGTTGGGTTTTGGAGTAGACTTGATGGTCTACACTTTATATTTTATGCAAGATTTTTGGTGTTTATTTAAGGGGTCCGATCAGAGATCTTAGTTGGGGCGATTTCAGACGGTAGGGTTTGGTCTGTTTTTTTGTTTCGCAGAATTCGGCATACTGAAATGGAAATGGCATACCGTACCAGTGGATTTCGGTATACCGATTCCGTTCCGCATACCATTTTTTGTTAGTTTAGGTCTTTTGGTCGAAATACGGTTGTAGACACCCCGATTTTGAGGTGACCCAGGAATGAATGTCCCTATGTTGCTTTGGATGCGATCAGCCCTTGAACCGAGCCCCAAACCCACTAGCCAGAGCCCCAAATCAGACATTTGTGAGCAGGACTGGCGCACCAAGGTGGCGCACCAAGCAGGCGCCCAGCTCTGGCTGCTGACCTTCCACCTTCCGGGCTGTTACTCTTGCAAGCAAATATGCCAACGAATATTTGAGGCTTTTCGCTTGCAAGACCCCTTTGTAACCTTCCTAGAGACCACTATAAAAAGGCCCCTAGAGCAGCCATTCCAGGGGACCCATTTTGTGAGAGAAAAACCTTTCTTTTGCAAGAGAAACACAATCTTTGGGAGAAACTCTGGTGCTGAAATCTGAAAACAGATCTGCGCTTTAGCAAG
>JAMKQA010056854.1:0-10468 GCA_024699735.1 Posidonia australis | reverse complement strand
CTTGTAGTTGTGTGTTTTTGGGGCGCGTACTGGGTGACTTAGATGTCACTCACGCGTGCTGTGTGTTTTCAGGTGCAGACCGCGTGCAGCCAGTTTCCAATGCAGGAATTGGAGCTTTTAGCCGCGCATCGAGATCCTAGAGGTGAGCCTTAGTTACAGTCCTTTTGTTCTGTAATTTGTGTAATTAGGCTTGTGATACTGTGTTTTGGTAACGTGCCCAGGTTTGGGGCGTTACACACTCCCTCCACATGGTTAGTACAATACAATGTTCATTGTGAACACTAGTACATTACAATAATTAGTTTTAATATCATTTCAATTAAAATATTTTATATTTTGAAATAAATACTACTTAGTTGACTCCAACTACCCAAATCGGAGGAACTTCATAGCCCTTTATCATAACATGAGATATCATCGATTAGACTTCAATAAAGGGCAATACTAAGGTCACGAAAAGCAATTCAACATGATGCATTTGTCTCTTAGGAATGTCATAGAACGTGCCTTTTGCGTGCTTATGAAATGATGGAATCTGCTTAACAGCATGCCACCATACAAGTAGCATAAGCGAGTGAAGTTTGTGGTTGCTGCGATAGCATTGCATAATTTCATCATTGAGTAAAGGATGAATAATGAACTTACTCAGGAAACAGAAGAAAGTGTGGATCTCATAGATGATGTGATGACCCATGGAGTGGCCAACAATAATAACTTCTTTGTGGGAATTGACGCGATACACATGGGAACAATGCAAAACCAAATGCAAGATGGGATAGATATGCGTCGTAGGATGGGATGTAACCCTATAATAGCTATTTTATTGATTTTTTTTTAAATTCTGTTATTAATATGTGGGTATTTTCTATTTGCCATTGAGTTCTTGAATACAACATTAGTAGTGTTTGTAACAACGGATGAGTGTTTAGTTGCATTTTTCACATGAATTTATTATAGTTCCTGAAATGTGTATTATTAACAATATGTTTGTGTGGAAAATGCCTACAACCATTTGTTTTCATATGGGATTAATATAAAGAAGAACTAAAATCGATTTTGTTTCAGACATCTGTATTGTTATGACTTTTATCTCCATTATGCAATACATGTACTAATGAAAGATTTCGTGTTGTAAGAGTAAATATCATCAATGGAAGGCTCCCATTGAAGCGATGATGTAGGGGACTTTGCCTCTATGCAACCGCAACAATAATCCACCTTCACTAAGATGTAGGGGACACTACCTTTGCATTTGTATTACAATCGATATATATCAATATTAACGTATATTTGTTTGATCTACTTTCATGGCAGCCTTTTATTGTAAGCCAACCAAGCAACAACAAACATGGGGAACTTTACTGGAAGTAAAATTTACGCAGTAAGAAGAACAACACAATTAAGAATTAGAACATTGGCAATCTAGTTATTCCTAATCAACCCTGAATGCAGCAACATAGTGCAAGACTTCTAGGGTGAAGAAAACCAAGCAAAAAACCTAGTAGCAACATACAACAGGGAGATTCAGTTGCCACAACCTATTGGACTTAGGAAAACATGGATGTGTTTGTTTGCATTTGTGTGGAAAAGGTTAAAAATTCCAACACGAATGGAGGGCACCTGTCCTCCATTGGCTTGAGAACTTTGCCAAAAATATTTATGAAGCTACTAGGCTAAAGTACACAAAGCTATAGTTCAAAAGCAAATGAGATAAGATGAGGAAGGAGTGGACCATGTGGGCATTAATGGGAAATGCAATTGGAGTGGTTGGGACACTAGTAAGGGCACATGGGCACAGAGCGATGAATGGTGGAAAGACTAGACACAGGTTAGTATGATCATAGCAAATTTGGTTTAAATAGTACGACAAATGCTTATGGATGCATTACTTTTGGGTGAATTCTCATGATCAAGCTTTTTTGGGTGAATTCTCAAGATCGAGCAAATAAGTATTCTAATAATTCTACTAATACTACCATCTCCAAGCTATGTTTGTATTTGTATGCTAGTGCTTTGCCATAATTTAGTGTCTTACCATGGTTGTCTTACAATTGTCATGTAAATGAAAAACATTGTTCCCTGATCAAATACAATACGTATAAATAAAGTATTGAAGTTCTAGTTTCTTGCTATTTTTTGTTGACTTATGTACTTCATTTTAGTGTATGGTATGTCTTTTATTGTTCCTTTCTAAAATCAGCCACCACAAGATATTGATTTGTTTATTCTTTAGTGGTTGTACTTCAAAAACAAGCCCCATCATCTGGTCTTGATTATCTGTTTCATTTAAGCTAATTGTTTCTTTCTTTCAATGTTTTAAATATTTTAGGGAACTATTTAGCAGATTTAGAAGTTGAGAGTTTTTATTTAATGTAGGTACGTTAATTAGTTATCTGAATCCAAAATATAGTGGCATTGTCTGTGAGTCAAGCATCTCTTCCTACACAACTTGCTCAATGTTAGTTTGTCAACGTTGTAAATGCTATCCATAATATTCCTCATATACAATAGTGGCCATGGTATTGGAATGTAACACATTGATGAAATTTTCAAATAAGTAGGTATCTTTTTGGATTCTTAGTCTACTTGAATTCTTACCTAGTATTTAAAATAAATGATAGTTGTTATATTACTTACGAAAGTTTAATTTTTGGTGTTAGTACCAGAGAAGAGTCTACATCATGATTTTTTTTCTGTAATCTATTTCAATGTTGTTATCTACGAGATAAATTTGTTGTTTTATGTCTATTTTGTAGAGGTTCTTGCAAATAGGGAAATTCCAACATGTTGGCCTAAAATATAGAGAGTAGCTTACGACAATGTTTGATGGTAATGTAGCCACACGAAAGCATGCATTTATCCCCAACTCATCTATTCCCCTGCCATTTGATTTAGATGAGGATGTGGACACAGTACTTGGTCTAAACATAGGTTTTACACAACCACTTAGCAAACGAACAATTGATAATTATCCTTCTAATGGGTTTGATTCTATTGGATTAACATACTGCTCATCGGTGAGTCAATGTCAACGTAAAAAACCAAAGCTTAATAGCAAGGAATGGAATGATTTGGGGTAGAAGGAGCTTGTGGATGCTATTAATAAGCACGTCAACACATTTGGTTATAGGAAAGATATTGAGCTGAATGCCTCGTAGGATAAATGCATTGCTCTAATTAACAAAATTGGTTGGGAAGAAGATGACCCAATAGTAAGTTACGTGATTCACAAATTAAATCAGAAAGAAGCAAGGAAGACTTTTATGGCTCTAAAAACAACAAAAACAAAGAAAAAATGGATAGAGCTCGAATACAACATCTACAAGACGAAGGGAAGCAACTTTTAGGTTGAGCAGCACATTATATGTACTAAATGGATTTCTCTTTAGTTTTTTACTTTTGTTTGTCTTGTGAACTTGTGATACATTATCTGTTTGTGATGTTTTCCTAGTGTTACTGTAGTTTGTATTTGTTTTTGAATTGTAATTGGACAAAGTCTATGCTTGTTATCACTTGTTAATGTGTTTGAGTATCAGGCTGTTAATGTGTTTGCCATTACATTTATATATGGGAAGGTATCAGGCTATTAATGAGTTCGCCATTACATTTATATATGGGAAGGTATCAGGCTATTAATGAGTTTGCCATTACATTTGTATATGGGAAGGTATCAAGTTATTAATGTGTTTGCCATTACATTTGTATATGGGAAGGTTTCAAGTTATTAATGTGTTTGCCATTACATTTGTATATGGGAAGGTTTCAAGTTATCAATGTGTTTGCCATTACATTTGTCATTGAGAGATCGTTGAACCTTTGTCTAGATGATGTTATAGTTGGAGTGAATAAGAGAGGTTATCTAATTTCCCATTTTTCCAAGCCAATTCTAGCCAATTTTTTTGTAGAATCTGGCTCAGTCTGCAAGGGAAAGGGAACTCCATCTATTATCTATCTTTTTTATTTCTTTTCATATCTCATGCATAGGAAAGAAGAGATCCTTTAGTAACGAGTCTAGTCTTATTCCCTTTATGCTCAAATCTTTAAAAATTGTAGAGTACACATATGAGTTTTCTATACTAAACAAGGTTTACATATATATGCAAAAAAAACATGTTGCAACTCATCCAATTAACGGATTTATATCCAATTGATAGCAGGCTTAACATGGAGAGAGCATATCAAAAAAAATACATGTTGCCCACAACAAACACTAGTAGCTTAGCCTTAACATATGTAAATTACTACTCCCCTCACCTAACCTTAGTCCCTGGTTGGAAATGAAGGGATTACATACATATACATCGACACATACATATATAGCAAAGTTCAAGCAACCTATAAGCCCATGGTTGTCAAAAACATAACTCAAAAATGGGTGCCTTTCCACTAGCTATTAGGCACACAAAAACGTCTTATCTTGTTTGCAGCCTGCATACTACTACGATGCATCCATCCTAGTACTTGAAATGGCAGGCCATTAAGATAATGAGAAGAAGCACTGATAGGAATGTCCATGCACTAATCTGCGTCTAATATTACTACAACATTATTGTACAATTATCCCTCATCATTAACTTCATTGCATTTTGTTTTGCTATAATATTTACAATGCCTTAATCAATGTGTCGCTAATTTTGAACAACTTCCCTCAACTTCGATTCACCCTCAATCTCAAGATGATCCACCCTCTGCTTCAACTATCGCACTTGTTTGTATAGCAATACATCCCTACATGCATGGAACCTAGTGTTACTGTTGCTTGCTGTAAAAGCAAGGCATATTAACAAATTTAGGATGTCGTTAATGTTGGCTTTATTAGCCTTATCTTAATTTTGATGATAACAAAAGACTAATGTGCTTTATGAGAATATTTCATAATTCATATTTGCAAAGAAGATCAATGATGGAATCAGAAGAATCAAGCTTAATAGGAAGCTATCAGAAGAAAAAGATCCATGTGTTACTAAGAAGAATTCAAGATGAAGGAAAAGAAGAAGAAAAGTTAAATAATCTTTGTAATTTTTATGATGTAATTTTTGTATTTTTATGTATTCCTAGGAACTTGTAATTGTCTTCCAAATATCCACATAGAGCCATAGGAAAATTGCCTTAGCCTCAAAACCCACCATTTATTGAAAACATTTATCATAGGGCTAATAGGGTATTTTCGACATATCAAATTTCTTCGGTATACCGAAATATGTGCAGATTAGAAAAACCAGTATAGATACCCAAAACGGCATACCGAAATTCACCAGCATACCGAATTAGAGTTTTTCAGCATACGGAATTATTTTCTGTATACCGATGTGCTCGACTGTTATAAATTTCGGTCGATCGTTTTGTTTTTGGCATACCGAATCAGTAGCCGTTAGTGAACGTTAAGGAGACGTTAGATACATTCTTATACCCATGTTTTCCTATAAATAGGCCCCCATTCTTCACCTATAGATAACCAATACTTCCTACACTTACCATAGAGCTTCAAGCAACATTATTTCCATGCATTCCACTCCTACTTTGTTAGAAAAACTCCCAAGGCAAGAGAGCTCTTGTGACGTCCCTCATTTTCCACAATAATTTTAAAAAAATTAAATTACCGGAAAATTAAAGCCAAACAGAAAATATCTAACTACCAAAAACTTGTGTATGCGACTAGGAGACTTCAAACTATATGCACTACGGTAAATCAACCGCATGTCTGCACCTGCAAAGCAAAACTACAAGGAAAACGCATGAGTGACAAAAGTCACCCAATACGCACCCCAAAGGAAAAACCGAGGAAACAAATCATAATAACTTTTTTTTTAAAATTCATTTCGCAAATCATTTTCTCAAAACCTCACAAACCAGCCTACACTGGCCAAAATCACAATCGGGGCTCTACTAGCCCAAAACCACAAGCAAAGGTCCTTAATGGCCAAAACCACACACAGTGAGTCGGGAAGCCTGGCGCCAGGCAACCTAACTCAGGCCACAAGCAGTCCACCGAGGAGCGACCACGACGTTCTGCACTTCCACGGTGAAGCCACCCTATGTAGGAGCGATCATCGTCCCGCGATTCTCCCTACTTGGAGAATCCTCGTAAAGCCAACCCCTTCTAGGAAAGGCTGTCTTGTCTCTCAAGACACTACCAGCTATGGGGCACGTGTCCCACCTACACTGGCCACTACATGGTCCGCCTCCTCATGGCGTCCTCCACATACGGTGCTCAGGAGGGAGTGTCATACCTCCACACTCGACGACACCCGAGCCTCAGTACTCACAGCGACAGCAAGAGTATCATACCCCCCTGTCATGCCACAAGACACTTCAACCTGCAGACCTCAACCCTAGCATTGAGACGACAGTCAAGGAGTCTCATACCTCCAAGACCCGACGCCCCTCAGCCTTTGGTATCTCAGCCTTCGACCTCAACCAGGGAGTCGCGCCCGATTACCGGAGAATGTCGTCACATTCCCTAGTCCCGACGACACGATCTCACGCTGTCTTGACCCGCACACAGAAAATCAGGAAAACATTTTCCAAAACAGGCCACCTATTTCTTTGAAATCCACTTTCCAAAATCATTTTCATATCTTTGAAAACTCTTCCAAAACCTCGACAAAACGGCACATCGAGGGTCCCAGGAGACCACTACTAATAGTTCACAATTCCCCTCAATGGGACAAAACAAACCAATCCGGAAAACCCTTAGAAATTAGATTTTATAAACTTATTTGGGCCCAAATTCAGCATGCCGAAAACAGGTTCGGTATGCCAAAAATCCTTGATTCGGTAGGTCGATCTAGATCGGTCGACCAAATCAGGTCAATGGTTAACACTCAAGCTAAATTCGGTATACCGAAAATGGTTCAGTCTACTGAAATCTCTTGATTCTGGTGACCGTCCAAAATCAGACGACTGAATTTCAACCAGAGGACCTAATCTGACAGAGAAACGACATACCGAAATAGTTCGGTATGTCGAATTCTGCGAAGCACAGGAAATGGTTCAAACCCTACCATCCGAAATTGCCCTAACTGGGACCTCTGATTGGACCTGCTAAACAAACACTAAAAATCTTGCATAAAACATAAGATGTAGACGTTAGAGTCTACTCCAAATCCCAAAAAACACAAGTAAAATCCATTTACCATGCATCAAGATATAAAATCGCAAAGGTAGAAGGGTCAAAAGGACCCAAAATGCAACCACCAGCATAAATGCCCATAAATCCACCATAAATTCTCATAAAATCACAATAAATTCTAGGAATGTAAATTTACCTAGATTTCATGTAGCCCTATCAATTTCTACCATTTTCATGCTCTCTATTACAGGGATTGGAGATGCGTACCTGAAAAGAACTCTAGCGATCTCTGGCCAATTCCGGTGAATTCCAATGACCCCGCACATCCACTGCCACTCCACGACCTTTGGGATGTCGCTCCCGAGCTTCCCAGGCCGCCACGAGCCACCATCGTGCCTTCGTTTCTCTCCCTCTCTCTCTCTCTCTCTCTCTCTCTCCATCGGCGTGCAACAAGGGAAAATAGGGGAGGGCAGGTGGAAGGAGAAGGGGGTGGAGAAAGAGGAGTGGGGAGGAAGGGAAGGGAAGGGAAGAAGAAATGCACGCCCGAGGAGGAAGAGAAAAGAAGAAGAAAGAAGGAGAAGACGGCGACGAGTGATGGGGAAGTGCGGTGTGGCCGGCTTATAAAGCCTGCGCACGCAGTAGCTGGGAACATGCTCACCTGCACGTCTCAACCATCGGCACCTCGCACGAGCACATCGGCTACTCAGCCCAACCACCAGCCATAGCAACCGACCCACGGCGTAAACCCCACACCCGGGCCCCACACGCATAGTGCCACAATGCATAGTGCCAAACCACGCACAGGGACACGCAAATAAGAAGCCAACCCATGTGGTCCAAGCCTAAAAGCACAAATCTACACAACAAGCCTCGGAACAGTAACATCCATTCGGGAATAAATTCATAAAATGTAAATAATTACAAAATAAATTTTACAGGTGTTACATCCATTTCCATCCATCCACTTAGCCAAATTGAGTTTGGGAGATTGTAGAAAAAGAATTGTAAATTACAAGTGTAAAAGTTCTTCTCCGGATTGTGAGAAGGAAGTCACAGTTTTTGCGGAGTTTGGCGAGGAGCGCCGCCATGTGTTACTAAGAAGAATTAAGATGAAGGAAAAGAAGAAGAAAAGTTAAATAATCTTTGTAATTATTATGATATAATTTTTGTATTTTTATGTATTCCTAGGAACTTGTAATTGTCTTCCAAATACCCACATAGAGCCATAGGAAAATTACCTTAGCCCCAAAACCCACCATTCATTGAAAACATTCATCATAGGGTTAATAGGGCATTTTCGACATATCGAATTTCTTCGGTATACCGAAATATGTGCAGATTAGAAAAACCAGTATAGATACCCAAAACGGCATACCAAAATTCACCAGCATACCGAATTAGAGTTTTTCAACATACGGAATTATTTTCTGTATACCGATGTGCTTGACTGTTATAAATTTCGGTCGATCATTTTGTTTTTGGCATACCAAATCAGTAGCCGTTAGTGAACGTTAAAGAGACGTTAGATACATTCTTATATCCATGTTTTCCTATAAATAGGCCTCCATTCTTCACCTATAGATAACCAATACTTCCTACACTTACCATAGAGCTTCAAGCAACATTATTTCCAAGCATTCCACTCCTACTTTGTTAGAAAAACTCCCAAGGCAAGAGAGCTCCATTTCTATCCATTCATTTAGCCAAATTGAGTTTGGGAGATTGTAGAAAAGGAATTGTAAATTACAAGTGTAAAGGTTCTTCCCCGGATTGTGAAAAGGAAGCTGTAGTTTTTGCGGAGATTGGAGAGGATTCGTCAAGGGTGTACAACATGATCTTGGCCCGGAACAAGATCAAGTTTACTGTAATTCTCAAGGGTTTTCTCGGGGAGTGGACTAAACTAGGGAGGCTGAACCACTATACATCATTGTGTCATATTCATTGTCTCTCATCCCCTTTCTTTGTATGCTTTAGTTTAAAATTCAAATCCTTGTTATATTCCAATTACTGGTTATTTCCTTAAAATCGTAAAACAAGTATTTAATTTACATAATATTCATTAAATCACTATTCACCTCCCTCTAGTGAAGTCTAAGAATCCTTACAGTTAATACACCTACCCCTTTTCTCAATTTGATCCTCCCACACCCAAAACTAATAGTATGCTTCATTTTCTTGCATTTTATAATGAAATATAAATAAATTGAAGATAAGTATAATGCAATTCAAAAATGTAAAATGTAGCTACTTATACTTATTAATAACATTTATCATTGGTTCTCCGCATATATAGAACCAACAATTAGGATTGGTAGCCATGTGGCTTTGTAGCCTTCTCACTAGAAAGCTACAACCACAAACCATGAGAAGAATAACATTGAAGTCAAGCATCTGCACGATTAAATCCATGATTCAAAATTACTAATTCATGATCAACTTTAATAAATGTTTATAGTTTTTATATATCAAAAGTAATTTCTACTAATTAGATTAATGCTAATCAAAATAAACATCATTTGTTGGAATTTTACTTACATTAACTTCATCTTCCTCAACTACATGGTTAGGAACAACCATATTTCCTACATGGTTACTACATTAACAATGTAAATAAGACGTTAATCAATATTGAGCAATCATGAAAATCTAGATTATCCTAATTTGGTAAATATCGACACATCAATTGGTATATAGTAAGACATTACACTTTGACACTACAATCTTGCAAAGAAAGGATTCAAAACATGATTTCCTACTTTAATGATCACAAACACACTCTAACTTTGATTATCTACAAGCAAAACTATTTTATTGTGCATTCTAACTTCAATGAGAAAACTATCCAAGACTAGATGCACTACAAGAAAATCGACGTTTAGCGAGGACAATATTCCTCGCAACGTCCTCGCGACGTTCTCGCAATGTCCTCGTTATATAGTTTAACGAGGACATTGCGAGGAATAAGTATCCTCGTAGCTACGTAACTCGTTAAATCAATATTGCGAGGATTTATCCTCGCAATGTGCTCGTTTAGATTGAGCGAGGACATTACGAGGAAATATGTCCTCGTAATGTCCTCGCCTTATCCTCGTAACTCCTCGCCCAATCCTCGGTAAGTGCTTGCTAAATATAATGCGATTGTATGGTCGTTCCAGTTTTAGCGAGGACATGTCCTCGCAAATTGTTCGCTATGTCCTCACTATGTCCTCGTTAATACTGGGCAGTAAAAAAAAAAATTTAAAAATTCCATTGAAATTCCTGTTACAATGACATTCAAATACATTCACCACATATACAGATTTCATAAAAAAAAAATTCCATTCCATTATACATCATAAGATTTCACATTCAAAGTTTTTACAAAAAAGTAGCTAATACAACACTGAAATATTTTAA
>JAMKQA010056852.1:0-15871 GCA_024699735.1 Posidonia australis | reverse complement strand
GTGGAGGTGGCAAACTCCACGTTCAGAAGGAATCTTTGGTTGGCACAAAGAATGGACTTCTGTATTTTCTCCAGGGCAGGCCAATACTCAACAACTCAGGTATAGCAGCTCGTGGCATGAGAGCCACATCTGTTTCAGGTTCCAGTTTCCAGGTAGCAGGAAAGGTTGGAGCACAGAGAAGAGTTTCCTTTGCTAAAGCTGCTGATACATTTGGAGGCGCTTCGGGGAGCAAGGACAAGCCTAACTTGAGGTTGCTCATCGCCATTTGAATTTGTTGACTCTTTGTGGGTAATTTTGTTTTTTGTATTGGAGAGTTTGTAATTTAAGACAAGGTGGAGATTGTTGTAAATATGTCTTGAATTATATCTTTGTTTAGGGTTAGTTTGGTCATTTGACCAGTTAGGTGCCTTAGTATTTAAGAAGACTAAGGCACAGAATATGTAACCTTTTTGGTCATTATGTAGCCCTATTTTGTCTCCAATTGGTAGAAAGAACTCCTCCCTCTTCTCTCCATATCTAGGGTTTCATGTGAGGTTCGTCTGTGGGGAAGGATTTGGATGCTTGGGATGTGAGCATCGTTCGTATTCTCTGTTTTCTCTTCACCACTCGGCACAACAGTTTCAAACAGCAAGACAAGGGTTTCATCACATGAAGACTTCTTTATAGACACTTTTACAGATGAGTTTTACATGATACTAATGAAATGAAACTACTCCATTTTACATGATAAATCCCACCAATGATGCCCAAGATAAGTTTCCAAATGTATTGTCAATAGTGTTCTTTCCGCATGCTCTTTGTGCGGGTCCTTTTCAATTTACATCCCATTATTCCAGTTTTCTGTTGCTTGTATCTTGCCTCTTTTTCCATCTGCAAACTGTAATTTTGAAACCAAATGGCTTCCTAAGGCACCTTTGTAAATGGTATTCATAACATGCTAAATGAAATTTAAGACAACATTTTCTTCTCCATAACACGCAAATCTTTTGGCCAAAACCAATCACACACCTTTAATACCACTCCAGGTCACCAATCAAGGTTTGCCCTAACCCAGTGAGGTAGGAGGGTGAAGTACTTGGCACTAGAAAGTACATTGAATTATTTAAGTAGCTTGTAACTCATGAAAGGCGTTCTTTGGAACTAGAAAAGGCCTTGAATAATTTTCTCTTAAGAAAAGTTGACACCCTTAAAAATAATAGACCCCATTGCACTAAAGCAAGAACACAGCATTGAAGACAACTTGACACATCCTTCAGCATTCCAGACTTCGTTGCACTTAACCATAGCTAAAGCATCTTGATATTTTAGTCTTATTATTTCCCGTTAATTTTCAGCCACTTCTGTCAATATGCGTTTATCAAGTTACCTTTTTTAAGCATAATGTCCATTCTAGAATTTTTTGGTTCCTCATGAACATTCAACATCTTCCTGATTTATTTAAAGAAAATATTCTCAGAAAAATTTCGTGCACCAATAGACAAGGAAAAAATCCAAACAATTGATCTAGTTACTTACTGTCAAGGGAGTAAGGGAGCTAGTCAACTAGGATCGACTGCAGCGAATTAGGGAGTTAACATCAACTATCAGTGTCTCAGGGATGATTATGATACTTCAAAAGATGAAAGCCACCTTCTACAACCTCCAAATCCAAGTTCTGGTCAATTGAACAATAGTATGTTAGAAGCACTGCCCAGGACCAGAATATAATTTGGAGCAATTACTACCGAAAACATAACAGATATCTCCATCCAAGCCTTCCTTCTACATTCAGGCCAAGTCAGCATCATCAGTATTACAATATGAACATACCATCGAAGACCAAATGATAATTTGGAGCAATTGTTTCCAAACATACAACTTATACACGATAAACATATAAAACATTGAAGTGGAACAGAAAACATCGAAAACCTATGCACAGCCCAAGTGAATATCATAACAATCAACACATGCCACAAGATCATAACCATTAGTATAATTAAAAAAGCTGTAATTCACGGAAGAAGGGATTCTTACAAACTACAACAGCGTTGAAACCTTCATCCACCCACATCCTCCAATCTATTTCTGCGCAAGATCCTCCAAGATGGCAGACTTGGATTTCACCATCGGGGGGCCCTTCTCTTTCTTCTCCAGCTCACTAATCTCAAAGGTAACAAGCTTGTCCCAGTTCCCTCCCTCGAAAAGCACCCCTGCCTTCCCATCCGTCACCCTCTGCACAATTCCACAGTACATATGAAACGGATTACTCTCGTTCTTCACAATCACGATCATCCCCGGCATCAGCAGCGGCAGCTCCGGCGCCTCGGGCCTCGTGGCCGAAGATCCACTTCCCAATAACCCATCTCCACCCTCCTCCTCCTTTGGGGGAGGTGGGTTCTTCTCGACAAACTGCCTCAGACCTTTCTCGCCGCCCGGGAAGCCACCAGTAAGGCCAAAGAGCTCCTTTTCGAAAGCTCCCTCGCCGACCTCGAAAGAGGAGGTAGTGGGTGGCGAGAAGGGAGAAGGGTTGGGTTCCGGTGAGGATTGTTTCGGGGTTTCGAGCTCTTTCTGGAGGCCTGCTTCACCGTTGCAGAGTCCTCTGCCGCCGAGGAGCTCCAGGAGTTGGAACTTGGCGGTGGGGGATAGGGAAGAGGAGCGGTGGGGGCGGTGGTGTGGGATGGGAAGATGGTGGGTAGTCGGCAGTTTGCCCAGAAACGAGGACTTGTGGAGAATTCGGGGGGGTTGGATGGTTGGAAGCGCGAAGGAAGCCATGGTTGGAGTCTGCGAGCTGTGAGAGAGAGGAGAGGGAGATGTGGGCAGTGCAGCGGTGGCCCAGGGGGTAGTTTTTCTCTCGTGTCTGCGCAAAGTAAAACGATGGAAATCAATTTCTTTATTAGAACAAGTTTTTTTTTTCTGGGACCTTAGGAAACAAAAATGCACTAGGTTATCTAAAGAAAAATAAAACGAAGAGATATGACTCTAATTTTAAAGGATAACAAAATTCTTTCATGTACATATAAAACTAACAAAACGAAGTCCAAATACCTTATCCAAGCATTTGGAGACTAGGACTATTATTAGTCCACTATCTAAAATGAAGATAAAGTCATGGAGTAAAGTAAAATATGCATTTGTGATCTTTCATCTAGCAACTACGTCAACATACAGCTATATCGATGAACAGCTTAATGACTATATGAATGAAGAATCACATATCATCTATGCATCTAACTAGACATAAATTTCTTCTTTTAAGTCAGATATCACTTGAATGTCTTTGAGTCTTAGCTTTATATGGAAACAAAAACTCCTACATTCAAATTCGATTTCAATTTTTTATCAGATGGATCAAGCATTGCATTTTGGATCATTTCTAAACGATGTTGATAAAAAAGAATAAAGTACAACTTATCTTTCTCACCTATTTACATCCTTTAACTTATTATCATGGATTTTTTTTCGTTACAACTTTTTCCCTCAACAATGATAAATTACAATAAATCTCCTTTTTAGTTAAATGACATTGAATTTTTACAAAATTTGATCAATTTATTTTCTGTAATTAGTTATTTTAATGTTAAATTACAATTTATCTTTCTTAACTATTTAAGTTTTACAACTTAATACTTTAAACTTTTTTTTCGTTATAACTTATCTTTTAAGTTTAAATTACAAATTACCCTCCTTAATTATTTAAGTTTTACAATTTGATACTTTAAACCTTTTTTATTACAATTTATCTCTTCAATTATGGTAAATTATAATAAACTACCTTTTTAGGTAAATAACATTAATTTTTTACTTTATCTAACTATTTAACCTCAATTACAAATAATCCTCATCCTTAATATGAGTTGGTTGAAACATTTGGTCGAGATATGCTTGATGATGATAAAGAAGAAGTTCAAGTTCTTCCTATGATATTGACGAAACTCAAGATCATCAATTTATCAAGAAAAAAAAAGATTTGCAAAAGAAGGTAAAAGGAGAAAATCTTAGCAACGAAATCGGATTTAGAGTTTATAACGTGGAAAAAATAAATGAAGATCAAGAAGAATATGGAAAAGTATGTTAAATTTGTCTAAAAAAATATTATAAAAGTCATGTAATTCTTCAAATTGTTTTTGTTCAATAGAGGTAATTAAGAAAGAAAAATTACAACAAAAAAAGTTTAAGATATTAAATTAAAAAACTCGAACAATTGAATGATGTAAACGGAAGACGACGAAAAAAAAGACAGATTTGTTAAAGAAATACTGTAATCCTTCAAACCTAATAAAAGAGATATTATTGTTTAATGAAGATAATTAAAGGAATAAGTTGCAACCAAAAAAACATAAGATATTAAATTAAAAAATATGAATAATTAAAAAAGATAAACTATAATTTACCTTTTAAAAAACCTCCTGTTCTATGACTCGGATATCGTATAACCAGATCCTTCCGGAAGAGGCAACCTCCGCTTGCCATACTTCCTTGGCGCCCAAGAAAACGTATTCCCCCACCCCCACCCTCGCAGAGCCACAAAATTTCCACACCAACCATACAAACCACGTCACGAGCGAGGGCCTTTTAGTCATTCCAACCGTCTCCCAGCTGCTTCAAAATAGGGTTCGGCCCAGGCGATGCTGCTGTTTCTACAGAGAGAAAGAGAGGGTTAGGAGGAGTTTCTAGAGAGAGGAAGAGAGAGAGAGAGAGAGAGGGGGGAAGCGATGGAGAGAGGCAGAGGGAGGGTGTCGACGGGGATGCTGCCGCTGCTGGCGATCCATGTGGCTAACGAGTACCTTCGCAACGGCACCAAGCCGCCGGTGACGGCGGGGTTGCTCCTCGCCAACGCCCTCGTCTACCTCAGGCCGGGGCCTCTTGATGCGATCCTCCCCACCATTGACGAGGCCTCCTTCAACTCCCACCTCATCGTCAAGGTAATGGAATTCGGTACTTTCCTTTGCAGATCGAGTCGTTTTTTCTTTTTTTGCAAGTTGGTATTAGGTTTTTATACTTCGTAATTCTTGTGAGGAAAAATAGATGCATTGGATTGTCATAGTTCAGAAATAAATCATAGTATCATACATATAGGGCTACATTGGATTGGAGAGTGCTTCATGAGATGAGGCGAACAAGGTTTTTCAAGTGCTTGAGGTGTAAAACGGGACTGGGAATAAGTGGAATAGGAATTATTATACTGGTAGTACCGTTATTCTATTTAGTAAAAAGTTTTAAGTGGATGAATCACTGCACGGTAGAAGATATTCTAACTTGGTTAAGATACAGTTGTTGGAAGTATTAAGATACCAGAATAACTAATTCCACCTTTGCACTTGAATTACTATATTTATACAACTACATCATAATAGTTTTTATCATTATTGTTCAGGGTCAACGTGAGTTACAAGTGTTCATCAACCAAACAGAATGTTTGCACTTATTCCAGGTGTATTGTAGAAGTTATTCCACATCAAAGTAGCGTCAGTATTTCTAATTTGGATAAATTTTTAAGGATTGATAATGCAAGAAATTTAGCCACCAAAAAAATTCACTAGTGGAGATCTGTGGAAGGAAAATTATGGAAAAAAAAAATGCTTGAGATACTTTTCTATAGTTGCATGAAATCACTGCAAAGATTTTATGGTGTTGCATTAGTCATCTTGGCTGCTTCCTTATTGGAAGTTGCACGAAATCACTGCAAAACATTTCATGGTCTTGAGTTAGATCTTTGGTTTCTTCCTGATTGGGTGTGTCACAGTCACACAGATCTTCCCTTGGAAGAGATTTGAATGCCCTGCTATTATGCATAGCATAAGCAGTTTTAAACTGGATTCGTTAATAGTACTTTTGGCAATGAAATGAAATGAAACATGAGGAATGAAATGTACATTTGGCAAGATATGTGTTTGTGTATGAGTTTCAATAATTGTGCTAACTGATGTTGCAACTGTGAGGAGTTGAGAATGAGTACAAGTCCCTTATTGGGAGTTCCTCCATTTTCTCATTTTCTGACTGGGTATACTGCAGCTGATTTCAAATGAGATGATTGTTTCATGTGGTTGTTAATTTTCCTATACAATACTACCAAGTATGATGAGAGAAATGGGGAAATGTCTGAAACTACGAGGGATTCCTGTTATACGCCAATGATATTATGATGCTAAGTACATATTACTCAATGGATCAAAATGAAGTAGTCAATCTATGATTACAAATGCATTTTGTTGCAGTAGTTTTAATAAGAACCAATATCAATTATAATTTAGGACTCAATAACTTTTAATAAACATTTAACCCCAAGAGGAAAGACTAATTTCCTACAATGATAACATAATCTAAATATCTAAACTAACTAACTGAAAAAAAAGATGTCTATGCCACTGTAATCAGACACCAATGGGAGGATCTAAGGGCATAAGCCTACTTGTCGAATCCACACTTGTGTCCTAATTGCCTATTTTATTTCTTTATGCCTTTTCCATGTTTATGTTACCTTTTAATCTAAGAAAATATTCTATGCCAACAGATAAATGGTTCTAAACAGGTATTCCAATATTATTTAGAGGATAGATGGCTTCTTGAATAAGTCATTTTTTTGGATAGTTTTATGTGCATTCTTCCCCCCTTCATTGCCATCTGGTTGACAGGAGATGCATGATGACATGTAACTTATATTTTTGCAGTTACTATTAAGATGATATCAAACTCTCGTTCAGTTCTAATTTTTGTGCATCTGTAATATGTAAAACATGTTCACTAGTGATATTGCATGCTCATGAACTTAATACATTTGTACATCACTTCATCTATGGTATGTTTATTTTGAGATGCACTACTGATATTTTATGTTGTGAGAGTCTGCGACTTATTTTACTCTTATAAATTGGTTGACATTTGTCTGCAACTTACTAACTCATTTATCCTCTTTATCCTAATCTTATCTTGAGCAGAACAAAGATATGAAGCGGTTCTTTTTATCAGCTTTTTACCATGTTGGAGAATCTCACCTGTTCTACAATATGCTTTCACTTTTATGGAAGGGGATCCAGTTGGAAAATGCAGTAGGCAGTGTTGAATTTGCATCCATGGTTGCAACCTTACTTGGCATGTCACAGGGTATCACATTACTTATGACCAAATTCTTACATATATTCTTCGACTATGAGGTGCCATATTATAGGCATCATGCAGTTGGATTTTCTGGTGTTCTCTTTGCCTTGAAAGTGGTGCTGAATTCACAATCAGACAACAACACATATGTTCACGGGCTCATTGTTCCCTCACGCTATGCTGCATGGGCGGAGTTGCTGCTCATCCAGATATTCATGCCAGAGGTGTATTTCCTTGGCCACCTTGGTGGGATATTTGCCGGACTTCTTTATCTCTGGATGAAGCATTCACATTCAGGTCCTAACCCATTAACTGAGTTGATTGGGAAAATTGGTAGTTTAGTGACTTGGCCTGTGAGGTTCCTAGGGAACTTGTTTCAGTTCCGACGCAATCGGGTGACAGGGAGGGGTAGAGTTGGTGGCGCCCCATTTGTGAGAGGCATCTCTGGAGTGTGGAGATGCACCACTTGTACGTACGACAATCCAGTGTGGAATGATGTATGTGAGATGTGTAGCACAGAGAGAACAGATCGTGGGTTTTCAATGCCCCATACGTCTCATCAACCTCAAGTCCTCCCCTTGGAGGAGTTGCGTCGCAGGAGGCTTGAAAGATATAGTTGATGATTTTGCTTGTATGGTTGCTTATTCTGATCACCTGGATGATGAAAATTGTAAATTTCCATAACGTTAACCAAAAAATTAATTGTTTGGATTGTATATCAACGGTCAATTCTTGGTAGAAGGTTCCGTCTTAACATTTATTTATTTCAGGCTACTTCCTTTCTTTCTTAAAAAAGGGAAAGAACAAAAGGAAACTGGGGGGAAAAATGACAAGAAAATATTGGAACATCGATTTGGAAGAGATGATGGAAGCAGTTCATTTTGTCCATAGGATGCTGAACTTTTTTTAATAAAAGAAAAAGCATTGGATTTCCTTTTTCTTTTAAATTTGCAGGTAGAGGACGCTATGAAGCTCAAGAGAAATACGTATTTTATATTTTCGAAATAATTAAACATGCATTAGGGTATGCTAGCGTCATTCAATTTGGATGTCTTACTTGCTATTGATGGTCTGATGTTACCATGTGACCAAAGATGTTTAACCGAGTTACAAGTGAGACCCATGATATATCGTTCATTTTCTCTGTTGTATCCTTCAGTAGAGATGTTGATCGTTTTACGTAATCTTGTCGCACAGAAATCGACTGCCTTTTTACTCCCTTTGCAGCTAATCCATCTGCTTTTCCCTCATCTCTTCCACAAGATTGTCTTTGTTGAACCGATTTTATCTTCTATCTTCGTGAGGATCTTTTTTTTTTTTTTTTTTTGTGTTGAATCGGTTTCCCCTTTTGTCTTTGTGCTTTTGCAATGGGGAGGGAATTGTCCTCTTTGTAATATTACGTTTACATCCTGGTTCTCTCTTAACCCCTAAACGTTTATTCAAATCAATCTTTCAATTCCTTCCTGTGTTGTCGAAGTTGAGAAAGGTCAGAAAGAAATTTCTCTGCCTTGGTCACCACCTCTTCCAGGTGTATGCTTTCTTCAAGCGTTTTGATGCATGCCTTTTTAAGCAAGGAGTGAAGGAAAAATAGCAGTTCATAGTTCAATTTAAAGAACATAATCGTTGAAAATTCTAAATTCTAAACGCAGTTGCTAAGAAGTCAACTTCAATCTGCTTGACGATGCAAATATCGAATAATAACAGGAAATAACACTAGTGAATTTGATCTTGAAAACCGCAAATTCAGATTAACCTCAATTAGCAGATGCTTTTATTCGCATAGAAGAGATGACATGATTTTGTTTCCTAAGGACCGTCATACAAAGCTAGTTCAGAGGAGCAGATACATGTACAACAACAAAATGCCAGAAGGCCGTGAGACAAAAACCAAAAATAGAAAACGAAACTGTATGAAGAGCTTCTATCTGAGACTAACCGCTGATAATGGATTCCAGCAACCTGCAACTTGCATGATCATACTGTCATCTGTGTTCCTCTTCCTTGCCTTGCTGAGGCAAGCTCAATAGAAATGATGAAAGATGACTTGCCTGACTCTCTGAGGTAGCAGACATCCCCATTCATTAGCCTCAGTAGTTTTCTGCAGACCACCAGGCTGATGCCCTCCCCAGAGGCATCTTCTTCATTTTCATTTCCAAACATTTGAGAGAGCAAGTCTTCAGGCACTCTACCACATGTATGAGATATCCTGAAATAGACATGGCAAATTGTGGATAAGAGCAGTATAGGAAGAAACTTTGTCACAGTGACGCATCGGATGATAAGGCCAAGATTCAGAATGCAGCAAAAACTTTCGGTCATGATTCCAAGAACAAAAGCAATAGGAAATTCTCAGTTCAAACAAAATCTGATCATAAAAATTGCTTCTCATGCACAGGATGAACATGCTTTGAGTATTACCATAGAAAAGGAAAAACCAGAAACACCAAGCATTTGCAATGCAACCAAAAAATAAAACAATGACTAGTTCAAATAGTTTGTGGAATTGATAATATGCTAGCATTAAAGCAAATGTTGGAAGCCGCAACTGAACAAGCAAACAAGAAGGTAGAGCATTTCTGAGTTGAAACTAACCATTTGTCAGAGAGATGAATATAAAGTGAAACTTCTTATATATACTGCAACTTAGTAAAAGTAATCATGACTAAGAAGCAGTGGCAGAGCCAGCCAAAGGACCAGCCCTTCAGTCGTGTATTATCTTTCTTCGGAACTTGACAGCCAGAATTGCACAGATAGCATGACAATCACAGTAAAACATGCATCTGAGCTAATCAAACACACATCATACCTAGGAATTCTGATTACAAGTATCAGAGTATGTTAAGGTCCCCTATACAGTTCCTTAGACTTGCACTATTTCTTTTTTTCCATTGCAAGTGACGCATAATCTTGACTATACATTAATACATAGCTTTCTAAAATTTCTCTCTTATTTATCAACAAGTATGCCCTTGCCAGCAGAAAGAACTTGATTATGGTGCTATCCATACTTTAGGGATGCTGCCAAAATGCTATATTCATTTTTTTTCAGCGGAAATGCTTTTCTTACTGCTATAAAATGTGGTGATAGCCACCAAGTATAACGAAGCTTTAAGAATTAACCATGTGAACCACCTTCCAATGATGGGCATGAGACCACTTGAATTTGAAAGAAATCGATGTAAGAAAGAGGATTACCTGAGTTCCAAATGCACAACATGAAGAGTCTTGCCCAAACGATCCCTGACTACGTTGGCACTGATTTCAACATGGCCTCCAGATGGTGAGAACTTCACTGATACCAAGAGGAAATCAGCAATGATTTGTTGAAACCTTGGACAATCTCCATAAAATCCTTCAGCCATAAGTTCTTCAGACAGATTATGAACAATTCGAATGCCCTTTCCCCTGCTTTGTATCATGACTTGACTTATAGCTGTAAGTAGCACATCTTGCAGGATGAACTCAGTCATATCCAACTCCAAGCAACTGTTGGATATCCAACAAAAGAGAGTGGAAAATGTGTCAAAAATATAATATATGCATGAATAGGACTTACATGTTGATGGAAGTTTTCTAATCAACCTAAGCATGCAAATAAATTAGAAAAGGTACAAATCTCCAAAATTTAGAATGAACTACATATACCATCCCCTTAAACATATGAGAATCAAGAAAATCAAGTTAACTGAATACATAAATTACAATATCAGGATGTGCCACACACACACCTGTTAATTTAGTATAACATGTTTGAAATGTAAATAAATTTGGCTAACGAAATTACCTGTCCATGATGCTTTCCAAATCCAAGTCATCAAGAATCTTATTCAGCTGATCATGACATTTAGCCTCAGTATTAAGGAGCTGCTTCTGCTCCTCATCCAAATCAGTACCCTCCAGCAACTGTCGAGTATATGTGACACCAGAAAGAGGATTCCTGATTTCATGTCTTAGGTAAGATAGTGCTTTTACTTGCTTTGTTGCATTTTGCTCTGAAAGGCGCTGTACATGGATCATCTGCTGCAGTTCATGACTAGCAATATGCAAGAAGCAGAAAATGCCAGTAACAATACCATCTGCATCCACTTTCGTGCTGACTGAAAGTAAGCACTCCATGTGCTTACCACTTCGACAGAAAAATCCGAAAGGAACTTGTTCTGTTGTTTGGCCTGTCATTGCATTGTTGATCAAAACGCTCAGATTTACTAGGGCTTCTTGATTCTTCAGACGACAAGAAGCCATGTGTGTTCCAAATACCTCACCCAGCAGCATTTTATCCATCACTTCGTCCCTTTTCCAGCCTGAGAGCTTGGTCATTGCGGGGTTCCATTCAGAGCACCAGCCAAACTCATCTGCACCAAATATCGGAGGAATCAACAGGCTAGGGCTCTGCACAATTGCTTTGTAGTCACCTTCAATCCGGGTAAACTTGTCCATTACCATCTTATGGCTGGTTATGTCCTGGGCAATAAAACATGCACCCACCACATTTTCACGAATATCACGGCTTGCACAGGCGTTTACGATCAATATAACAGGGCCTTCATCTCTTTGGGCACCATGAGTTTTCATTTGGAACTGAATATTCTGTTCTTCTTTTCCTGATCACAAACAAAATCAAAAGATAAAAAGGTAAATCAAACTTTACATAAATGACCAAAAGATATGAAGTAGCAGAACAATCATACATCGGCAAACAAAAAGCAAAAGGTAAATGAATGACTAGCTCACCCTGCAATGCTAGATAAAGCATAGTTTTAACAGTATCAGCTGAACAATCTTCAACGAGGGTAAGCAGATGTTTTCCTATGGCATGCTTGGCGGAAAGACCAGTTAGCTCTGCAATTTTCAGATTCCATCCATTAACAAGTCCATTTGCATCAACAGCCAGGATTGGAACTGTTGCTGTCTCGATCAGTCGGACCATTTCATTTGTAACTGCTTGGAGTTCCATTGTCCCATCAAGTCTAAGTTCACTAATACGAGAATCAATTGGAGCTCTCTTGCCACTCTCCATATCACTGATAGCTCCTCGGAGTATAAGTTGCAAAGAGTGAATAGCATCCATCTCAAAATCCTTCCAAGGTACACTTCGTGTCTTCACGACTTCAAGGAAAGCCTTGAATGATGACCTTGGGTGCATTCTCCTCCCATCATCCTGCTCACCAGGCTCATGTTTCGCACCTCCCCATCTAATTTCAGCAGCAGTGTGAGACCTGAACCAGAAAAGGATATCCTTGGGAGTGATCCGAGCAGCAGCCATCCCGCAAACTGCATCTCCAAAAGAGAGAGCACCTGGACACCCAGCATCATGCAAGCTGTCTGTGCTCAAACCTGTAGAATCCATGTGATGCTCCATGAGCCAATTAGCAATTTCTTGGATCTGAAATTCAGTAGGGCACATCCCAAGACACCATATTTTATTTTGATAAAGGAGTGCAGCACCATCACATTTTACCAGATCCATGATATTTGGACTCTGAGATACGATACCAAGAGGAGCATCTCTAAGAAGCATGTCACACAGCAGAGTCTGAGTTCGTAATATGTTCTTTTCACGAATCTGTCTTTCCAATTCGAACTCCTTGTTAACATGAATAGCAAAGACTTGGGCGAGGAATTCGCAAGCATACCGAAGGGGAAAAGGGACGAACCTTGGTGTGGTATTATGACAGACTATAAGACCCCACAGCCTTTTCCTCTTCTGTTGCTGCCCAGGCTCCGAGACCTCATTTTCATCTTCTTCTTCATTGACAACCACAGCCATTACCAGTGAGGCTATGGAATTCATGTTCTCCATGTACTGCAAATGGCAGCTGTGTGGAGCCCTCAGAGTAGAACCACAAAATGTGAGGTCAAAATTCAGCTTCTCATCCTGGTGTACTTTCAAAGGCTTTGCACGGCAATCACAGATCATACGGACCTTGTTCTTCATAAAGAGGAACCTGGCCGCCTGAGGTATGTCGGTTGCTGGATAATGCAGGCCTTTATAAGGCTCCAGGCCAGGCTTTGTAACCTCTGAGACAACCTCTCCATGATCATCCTCGTGGAATTTATACACCATGACCCTGTCATATCCAGTAAGCTCAAAGACCTCCTGCACAACAGTATCACACAGTTTCTGCATACTCCCGCCAGGCAATGATTGCAGACGGGATATGGCCTTGGCAGCGAGCTTGTAAGATTGAAGAGCTCCGGCGGCAGTCATGGGTAGCTCACAAGGTTTCACGGGTTCAAAATCGACCACCAAACAACCGGTTACCCTATGCAGGATAGCGTAAAAGGGCTTACCGGATGTTCTGCAGTGGACTAAGATAGGATTCAACAGGGTCACTTCACCAAAACCCAGTGCTTTCTGAAGAGCAGCCGTGCTTGGAGTGGTGAAGATTGTTCTCACATCAGTGCCTATACCGAGAGTAGGGTGCTCACCAACACTTGGAACAGCATGGCTGACCACGGTGAGCATCTCGGGGGCGTTCTCGCTGTAGGCGTTGATCTTAAACGTCTTCTCATCTATCGCAAGTAAGCACCCAAATGGCTGGATTAGCTTCCCCTTCTGTATGTGTTGCAAGTATGCTGTGACTTTCTCAGATCTCTTCCCATCAGGTCTGGCAGCCTTCTGTGCAGTGACAGTTTGCGAGTAATCGAAGGAGTCACCGAGCTCCTCAAAATCTGCATTGAGCCTTGCATCAGCGGTGGTCTGAGCTACAATCCTAGCACCATGCCTGCTGGAACTAGCTGAAGACTGTGTTGGCCTTGAGGAAGACATGTTTACAAGACAAGCTAAGGACCCAAAATTCTACAATACAAAAGAGTGATGATGTTCCTGGAAGAAAGAAGCAAAAGGAAATAAACAAGGATAACAGCGAAACAAAAAGTAGTAGTTATCCTGGAATCAGAAGAGCTCCGAAACTTAAAGCTTTTTACCAATAAAAGATAAGGGAAACGAGACGAAAAAGTAGCTGAATTCACAGATGATAATAAGTACGAAACAAACAAAAGACAAGCACGAAATGAAACGGAACACAGCAGTCTAAATCAGATGGAAAAGACTCACTTTTTATTCTTCTGTTCCCACCCCACTATAGAGAGCAGAGGATGAAGACGAAAGCGGAAGGTGCACTCTTGAAACTTATCTAGAGCTTATCAGTACCAAAGTGGCAAACAACTTTTTTTGGCATCTCAAGCGCTGCACGACTGGATCAACGGGATCCCTTCATCCAAGAGCTTTGCCGTACTTGAAATGGAAACATAAATTTCATTTTTATCCTCCACCAAACACCAAAGATTCCACAAACAAACACAGGATCCTTGACAGCCTTCCAGCAATTCTCTAACACCAGCACCCAAAATATTATAAGAAAAAACAAAAACAAAACAAAACAGAACCTCCACTAGTACTTACAGCAGTTGCAGCAATCAATCCAAGACTGCACCTTTTCCACTGCAAACACCCCAAAACAAAAAACCCCCCTCCACCAACAATCCCAAATCCACAAACAACCCACAAAACCCACTTCTTCTCCTGCTTCTTCTGCAACAAAACACTACCCTTCCAAAAGCCCAGACCTTAACTAGTCGTAAGAAAGCAGGAACCCAAGAAACAGAAAAGAGCCATCATCCGATACCTGAGAGAGCAAACCATGCCCGTCAACCCAGCAACCCAGAAGCCATGCTGCAGCAGCTGAACCAACACGCGGCCACAATCCTAAAATCTTGCAGGAATGGGGCAGCGGCAGGAATGGGGCGCACGTGGGCAGTGGGCTCCTCCTCCCGAGGTGGTGCGTGTAATTGCGGGAGCAGCAGCATCACCAGTGGATTGTAAATGATAAGGTAGTGGCAGCCAAAGGAACTTTTTGATCGTAGTCTAACAAAAATAAGAATAATTGAAAAGTAGTGTTATTATTCAAATAGTATTATTATTTAATTTAAAAGTATTTTTTCTAAAGATGAATAAATACGTACAAGAAGATATTTTGATTTAAATGAAAAGTAGAATAAGAATCAAAATAAGGGTTGAAATAAATAGAAAATATGTATATTAATAATAATCAACTTGATTATTAAGATATATATCTAGTTTAAAATATGTATACATTATATTATATTTGTTTTAGTTTGTAGACAAAAAAATAAACACATCGTATATATACATGTATGAAAATAACTTTGTGAAATAATTTTATTCCACCTTTCCCACAGAATAACTACTCTAGAATAAGTAAATCAGAATAAGAATTACTATTCTACTTTTATTCTATTTTTTAACTTGCTAAACGGAATTACTATTCCAATTCTACTTTTATTCTACCTTTATTCGTGCATCCAAACATAGACTAAGGTTTTATCACCCTTGTGGATGTATCAATCAACATCTTTACCTATATTTATTTATTTACCTAGTAAGGTAATATTTGGTAATAGAATGGAAAGTAAAATTGACTAAAATGGAATCATATTATTAGAATAGAATGATATTTCTATATTTGATATAAAAATAAATTGTGAATAACCACTCTCTTGGGAATAAAAGTTTAGTCCACATAGGAATTTGATTCTTTGATATGATGTAAGGAATTTGATTTTCATTATATTATTTCCTGTTCTGTACTCAACCTAGCTGGCAACTCAGAAAGTTGAAGTGGGGTTGACCTTAGAGATGTGGTTACCATATCATAACTATGTGGCAAGCTATTTAATATAGTAGTTATTTGCAGTCTATCTGGTATTGGTGTTCCTGCAGTAGCTAAGTCTTTTGCCATGACAATCATGTTGTTAACATGTTCCACTACAT
>JAMKQA010056851.1:0-10087 GCA_024699735.1 Posidonia australis | reverse complement strand
GGTTAGGTTGTTAGGGTTTGTTTAGGTTGTTATAGATTGTTGAGGTTGTTATGGGGAGTTTGTTGAGGTTGTTATGATGAAGTGGGAGGTGGTTAGGTTGTTAGGGTTTGTTTAGCTTGTTATAGGGTTTGGAAGGATTAGAGTTTATTAGGATTAAGGTTTTGGATTAGGGTTTAGACTAGCTTTAGGGTTTTGCATTAGGGTTTAAGCTACTTTAGGATTTTGGATTAGGGTTTAAGCTAGTTTTAGGGTCTACTGCAAGCATATGGGGTGTCTACACTTGGCGAGGACTTTTCCTCGTGGGGCCCTCCCTAAATGTCCTCATTACAAGTTTGTGAGGACTTGTCTTCATGATGAGTCCTCGCAAAATCCTATTTTTCTAGTAGTGTCAGGACATTCTTTTTTGGAGACTATGTCTTGATAATCCTACCTTTCACTTGCCACTTTGTGTGTTTGGGAGTGTTTGTTTTTGTGTAAGTTTTAACTCCTAGTTTTGACAAACTATCTCCCATGGCTATGAAACATGTTTTTGTAGGCTACTCTAAAACTTAGAAGGGGTATAGGTGTTATGATCCTACTTCAAAAAAGTAATGTACTTCTACCAATGTCACTTTCTTTGATTCCACACATTATTTTATTTCTTTTCAATCCATTGATACTACTAGTATTGTCCCTCTTTCGCTACCAATCAATACATCAGTTGACTATTTGCAGTTGCCTAGTACTCGCACTATTATTCCTTTGCAAGTGTATACATGTCGTCCACAGATACAACCACAACCTCAGGCTCCTACTATTACACCCTCAGTACAGCAACTAGTCAACTAGCTCAAGTGTAGAGGTAGCACACAAGGACCTTGGTGCTAAGGTAGTGTGCACAAGATGGGAAGACCGTAAGGAGGTGAATAGGGCTGGTCCACTCAAGGAATGCGAAAAGGTCTAGGCTCGTTGTCAAGCCAAGGGAAGTTGGTGCATTGAGGTACACGTTGGGCAAGGTGTGCACAACTGAAGAGACAACGTACCATTATTGATCAATAGGTCATTGTCAAACTGGCAATGCGTAACGGCCAATGAGCCTCCATGGCCACGCCCAAGTTAAACATTGGTGGTGAGTGCTGGCAAGCGTTGAGGTGGTGCTTAGGCATTAAAGACCTAGCATTAAGCCATGGCATTAAGGTGCTGACATTGAAGCTCTTGGAATCAAAGGGAGCATCCTAGATGGCTAAGGTGTTGTAACACCAAGCATAAGTATATAACAATGTGTAGATGACTATTAAGAAGTGAAGTGTCGTGGATAGATTTGAGCATGAGAGCCAAGCATGTGTGCTTGTGCGTGCTCAAGCCCCATCCAAATGTGTATGATGGGAAAGGAAAGTAAGAGTGTGGCTTCACTTCCCTGACCACTGTAATTCTACATGTGAATAATAGAAAAGAGGGTGCCTCCCTAAATCTTGTCTCCCTCTCTATTATGTGGGTGAAAGCATTGTAGAGGCTAAACTGATCTTGGCATGTGGCTATGATCGATGCCACACTGGTGTTTCTAGTGTACATGAAGAAAAATACATGACACCTACCACTCCAACGTCCATGCCTATAGATCCATATTCATCACCTCATAATTTAGATCTTCTAATTGCCTTACGTAAAGGTAAAAGGCATGTCACTGTTCATCCTATTTCAAATTTTGTTTCATATGATCGCCTTCATCCTATGTACCGTCAGTTTACTATGTCTCTTTGTTTTGAGTCTACTCTCAAAAACCACAAAGAGGCTATGTAGGTGCCACACTGGAAGGCTGTAATGGCAAGGAAATAAATATACTGCTATCTTGAGGAATGTGGTAGTTGGTTTCTCAACAAGCAAATTCAACTATTATTAGGTGTTGATGGGTCTATATTATCAAGTACAAATTAGATGACTCCGTAGACAAATACAAAGAAAGATTAGTTACGAAACGATTCACTCAAATATTTGGTGTAGATTATGGTGAGACATTTTCTCTAGGGGCTAGACTCAGTTTCATTTGAGTTCTCTCTATCGTTGTCAATCAATCTTGGAGTATGTATTAGTAGGACATAAAAAATGTCTTCCTCTATGGTGATCTAACATGACAGGTGTTTATGAAACAATCCCCAGGATATGTTTATTAGGGGAAGAGTAAAGTTCATATTCTTAAGAAAGCTAACTATGGACTCAAACAAAGTCCAAAAGTATGATTTGAGAAATTCAATTAAGTTGTGCTAGGCAATGGTTTTTGTCGTTGTGTAGTTGACTACTTTGTCTTTATCAAGCAAAGCAACAAGGATTGTGTTATACTTGTTTTTTATGTTAATGATATTTTTCTGATAGGTGGTGATATCTCTAATATTGAAAAAACAAAGAAATATCTCAAGAAGCACTCTGTTACAAAGAACATTAGAAAATTCAAATATTTTCTAGTCATAGAGTTCGCTCATAGCAAACATGGTTTAGTCCTAGTGTAGAGGAAATATGCTCTTGATTTGCTTTAGAAAATTAGATTGCTAGGCTACAAACCTAAAACTACATCTATTAAGCAAAATCTAAATTTTTGGGATGATTCTTTTGAATTGTTTGATGATATGGGTGGATATAGAATGCTTGTTGGAAAACATATCTACCTGACAGTTACACAGCTTAATGTTTCCTATGTAGTGGGACTACTCAATCTGTTCATGCAAAGGCATAAAATGGTTCATTGAAAGAGAGCACTTTGTAACAACTGCGGTCACTACAATCCAAAATACTAGCTGTAGACATTCCGATTTTGAAGTCACTTGACAGCAGGTTCCTCTGGAAAGATGCTCTGGTTGCGACCACTAAAACCCTAATTTTCAAACCTTAAAACCCTAAACCCTAGCTCCACCAAAGCGCCCAAGCCCACACAAACCCATTCAGGCCCACATTAGTCCACTCTGACCTAATCAAAATTAAAACCAAACAAAACACATTTAAAACTCTAAATTAATCAAACAAAAAAACCTTAATTCAAGTCAAAATCAAATAAAACCCACTTAAAACCCAATTAATCAAGTGAAAACCCTAATTCAAGTCAAAATCAAATAAAATCCACTTAAAAACCAATTAATCAAACAAAAACCCTAATTCAAGTCAAAATTAAATAAAATCCACTTAAAGTTCAAGTAATAAAGTGAAAACCCTAATTAAAACACAAAAACCCTAACTAAACTCAAAATCCTAATTAATTAAACCAAAAACCTTAATTAAAACACAAAAACCGTAATTAAACTCAAAATCCTAATTGATAAAATCAAAAACCCTAAATTAAAATCCAAAACCCTAATTAAACCAAAAACCCTAATTAAAACACACAAAAAAACCCTAATTAAACCCAAAATCCTAATTAAAATCCAAAACCTTAAAATTGAGATAATTAAAACGTTAAAAACCTAAAATAGTTAAAACCTAATTTAAAAACCAATTAATTAAATCCTAAGTCACAAAATCAAAAATTAAATTACAATCACAAAACCCAATTAAAAACCTAAAAGGAAAACCCTAAAATCTATAAAAATCCCCAAACAAAATTAAACAAAATAAACTAAAACCCTAATTAAAAAACTAATTAATTAAACCCTAAGTCACAAAATAAAAAAACTTAATTTAAATCACAAAACCCCACATTACAAACCTAAAAGTAAAACCCTAAAATCCATAAAAATCCCAAAAAACAAAAAACCAGAAAAACCCTAAAACACAGCCCAATTCGCAAGGTCAAATTCAGCCCAATACCTCATTTAACCCTAAAATCAAAAACCTTATATAGTTGAAAAAACAATTCTGGTGAACTTTCACCGTCGGCGACCCCCGCATTCTTCGGCGATATCTCCGGCACGATCTCCGACGCATGATCCTTGACCCCCGTGATCTCCGAACCTTCCTCCTTCATCGTGCCCCTAATCCATTGGCAACGAGGCCTTGCGAGGGAGGATCGATGGCGTGGGAGAGCCCCGCCGGAGCTTAAAAAACTTTCCACTGTCGACAAACGAGGCCATCTACATCCAGCCTCTCCAGCGCCACAATCCACCCTAGAGCAAGCCCAGCATCCCTCTAGGCATCCAGAGTACTCTTTTCCGCCCCCCTTTGCGCACCCTGGAACCTCCAGCCACCGTCGCCGGAGCTACGTCCAGAGGTCTGTCGTTGAGCATCGCCGAGAGAGACACGCCTTAGGTAACTTCCTCTCCTCTTATCAGGGTAGAAGCATGCCCCGTAGGACCCTTTAGGCTCCCTGGAACATGCCACGGTGGAGCGGAGCCTCCTATGCGCCGTCGTCCCCGTCTCCGGTGGTGGGTTCATCACCACCAGCGAGGCCTCAGGCCTCCTGACCTCAGGTGAAGCCCCCTTGGGCCTCTTATCTCTCCTCTTCTTTCCTCCACCTCCCTGGACTCCCTCTGCTCCAGAGAAGCCCCCCAGTGTACAAGACTAGCGCCGTCATCGCTCCTGCCACCGCCGATCATCGACCTTCGTCGTAGAGTCGATCGAGGATCTTCGGACGTCCACGCTTTGTGCCACTGCTCTGGGAGACTCGTCGCATTGTCACAAACCCCGGAAGGCCCCCATCCCGCCGTTTGGATTGCCGCAACGCCCCAACGACCCACCACAGCCATCGTCGTCGACGCAGAGGTGGGAGGAACACCTCGGACTTCCCCGGACCTCGACGATGCTTCCCAGAGCCTCGCCGTGGCTTCCTAGAGCTTTCCCAGTCATCACCGTGCCGCTTCAGCCGCTACATCACCACCAGCACTCCGTCGTTGTCTTCCTCGACGTCGACATAGCACCTCGCCGGAGCGCGAGGTGGGGGGAACATCCCAGGCTTCCCCAGCCTTGTCCAACCCATCGGAGACCCCTGCAGTGATTCTCTCTAGCTGCCTGAGTAGTCGTCGTAGTCATCCAATCACCGCACCGTCACTGGGACATCGCCGGAGCATTCGCCGGAGGGGGAACGCTGATGATCCTCCGGCGATCTTCAAAAGGGAATTTTTTGGGCTCAGGCCCTTTAGTTCTAGGTTTTTATTCTTAGGTCCTTAGATTATTACATTTAAGTCCTTTTCATTTAATTTAGGTCCTTCTTTTTTATATTTTAGCCTCTGTATTTTTAAAAAAACTTTCATTTCTTTTATTTTCTCTGTGAGATTTGCATCTAATCTCCTACACATTTTAATTTTTTCATCTTTATTACATTCATGAGTTTTTATCATATTTAGGTCCCTGAAATCATGATTTCTTTGCACTTAAGCCCTAAACATTTGCATTTGGCCCTTGGAACTTTTTAAAATGAGTTTTTCCTGTGAAATTTGTATTTTGAACCCCTGAACAATTTTAAAATCACACTGACAGCATTAAAACTGAATTTTTTATCACATTTAAGTCCTGATCTTTTGCAATATGCCCCCAGAGTTTTTAACAATGAATTCTTCTTAGAAATTTTGCATCCAGAACCCTAATAAACTTTATAATTGCCCTGATCAATATAAAAGCTCAATTTTTATCACAATCAAGCACAAAAAGTTTGCACATAAGACCCTGAGTCCTTAATAAAGAATTCCTGAGCACCAAAAATATGCATCTAGACCCTTAGATTAATTTTAAATCCAACACTTAGGGTTTTAAATATTTTCTTGCGTATTTTTGACATTTTTCACTCATTGCATTTCATATTTTGCGTTCAATCATAGATTTCATTTTAGAATCATGTTTTCATTGTGAAGTGATCTTTAGTTTTACATTTTAATCTCATTTGCACATATGTGGGAATTTGACACTTTAGACCTTGAGATTTCAGGAAATTACTTAGGTGCAACTTTCACATATCTTAGTGCCGCATGGTCATTTGATCGATCACCTACATAATTAGAAGCCACTGAATATGTTTTGATCCAGATTCTCACCCTTTTTGTAAATTTTGTATTTTAATTCTTGTGTTTGTCCTTTATTGTGTTTACATCATTTTGTTGTTCTTCCTCATCATGTTTTCTTGCCAATAACAGTTGCTTGACATTTTGCATACATTTTGACATATCTTAGACCGTATATCATCCCCATACATGCATTTATCACATCTGACTATTAAAATGACCAAATTGTCCCTGTGCCACTAATTCATGCACCTGCATGTTAGTTTTTGCACTCAATCTTGCATAATTTTTGTCTAAGTCATTCTTTAGCACCTTTTTGCACATTTAGGCACTTATTCATGCATTTTATATAGCTCTTGTAACATTTGTGTATCAATCCATCCTCGTTTAGGGAGCCTGCATCTTATGTTTTGATTTTTCCTTTACTTTGACTGATTTGATTTCCTTTACTCCTATGTTTTGGAATTTTTCGATTTGATTTGGATTTCATCACTAACCGAAAGGTCCACATTAGCCCATTTACGGATTATTCCTCCCTTTTGATTTCCCCGACCTTTTCATGATTCCGAGGACCTGGGTTAATTTCACTTTTTATCTTTTGATGTCAGTATGGTTTTCCGAGGTGTTATTTCCAAAAACCTCGTCATTTCATGTGGTTTTTTTTCTTTTATAGTGTCATATTCCGTGATTTCATCATTTCATGTGGATTCCCTCGCAGTTTTCGCATATCATCTTGCACATCTATCCAGTTTTGTCCTGACATTCATATTAGCATGTTTAGAGCATGATCTGGGTTTAGCAAACATTTATTTAGCCTCTAGCAAGCAAATTAGATTAGAAAGACCAAGTTTCTTAGGCGTACGGGGGTGCCTAACACCTTCCCCATGCGTAATAGGAATCCTTACCCATCTCTGGTTAGCATACACCTGGCCTTCACATTGGCATTGCTTGCATCCCATTCTTTGTGGTTTTCCTCATCTTTCCCTTAAAAGACTAGGTGGCGACTCCTTTTCTTTTTTGTTTTATCCTATCTTGCACCGTCGTCATCTTGGCATGGCTGTGATCTCCTCTCTCTGGTGCGACTTCGCATCGGATCCCTCGGGTTGGCATGGTCACACTAGCCTAAAAAATTTAAGATTACAATATAATCCTCAATTATTATAAAATTAAATGCTAAAAAAGAACTATCTATTCAAGAATTTGTAGTGTGCGGTTATGTGACTCCAGTTATATGCACTAGAAAGAAAACCTACTATGCATCTACACCTATAAATTAAAAATCACAAAACAAAACACACGTGAGTAACCATCAAAAAGGTCCAGCATACAACCCACACGAAAACCATAAAATTGAGAACAAAACTTGAAAAAGCTAATTAGTTCCCAAACCATAACTTTAAATTTTATAATCACTATTGTAAAACTACTAACACTCAGGAGCATGCCAAAAATCTAAAAAATGATATCTCCCTAAAACTTGAGCCACAAAGGCCAAAACTTTGAAAAATCACGATGCACTCAAACTAAAAGACGTACATTTAAAAAGTCATCTCAAGCTCAATGCCACATAGGCAAAAACACAGAAAACCTTGATGCTACACAGGCAAAAAAGAACTAAATCGTGTTGGTTGACGCCAAGCAATTGACCTTGGCCACAAATAATCACCAAGGTGTGTTACACTACCACAAACAAGCCACCCTATGAGGAATCTACCCTTCCTGAAGTCCAACCACTCTGAAGGACTTTCAAAGTGCTAAACTTCCTTGGGAAAGTTATCCTCTCTCAAGACATCACTAGAAACAGGATACATGCAACTATTTGTACTAACCCAACAACGTAGAGCCCGCCCTCTCGATGTCTTAACCATAGTGCCCAGAGCAACCAGAGTCTCTAACTTCTGGGTCCAGCCAACATCCCAAGTCTCATTGTCTGGAGCAATCAGAGTATCGTGCTACTGGATGTAGCCAACACGTCAACTATGGACTTCAACCTCGGTCTCATGAATACCTATCTAAAGTGTCATACCTCCAAGATTCGGCGACACTTATCTACAACATCTTGGTCTTAGAACCTAAACCTAGAGTTTGAGCTCGATCACCTAGGAATATTGTCATATCTTCTAGTTTCGACAACACGATCTTATGGTCTCTTAGTCCACAACAAAGCCGTAGAAAATATCTTTTCAAAAACATTATCAACATTTTCTTAAGAACATATTGAAAACATTCTAAAACACATTGGAAATCACCAGAAACTAAAACATAATTTCTCTAAAAACAAGCTAGCTACTGTCAACCCAATAGTAGTGCCAGCCTAACGCGTCACTATTATGCACTAGGTCAATGCACCACCTTCATGCATGAGAGCCATGCGTCTTATTTACACGTCTATCTCCCATGCATCTAGTAAAACCAAACAGAGCTTAAAAAAAAAAATTTCTGAAACGGTTTAGGTGAATTTTTATGCATGTCCCAGGATTCGAACTGGAGAACTCTGATGAGTTTAAAGTTCTCCCAGCCACTGTGACAATGAACTTAAAAACACAACAAGTTCAAGAAATATGCAGATTTCTCTATATACATCCAAAATTTGCATAAAATATATCAAAATGAAGATAATAAGATTCTCTATCTTTTGAAATCAAAAACACCAAGATTGGATGCGTAAAACTCAACATATCTCCGATCAAAGCCAATATATACATTTATGGATAGTGATAAACCGAGAATGAACCAATCCTTCAATAACTGTAAAAATGTTGTAAAATCTTTTAAAAACGTAACAAATCACTCACACAGCAAGATCAACACATGCGTTAACATACCACAAGATTCAAGCACACAAGAAGGGATAAATGGGGCATGTACCTTAGAATGAAGCACATAGCCACACTCAGGAGACCCACTCAAGCCATCAATGACTTCCACTGCTGGATCTCACCCACAGCAGCTTTCTCCTCTTTGCGAGCATGGGCGAGCAATCCATAGCCCATCGATAGCTACCCAACAAGCATGGATCAACATAAACCCGACATGCAAAGGAGGAAAAACAAGAACCCATATTTGAGAACCAAAAATTCACCACTCTCAGGCTCACACACACAGAGACGGCAACCAGAGTTCACCACCTCCCCATGGCATGCCGCAAACATCTATGTCGACTATCCACAACAAGGAGACATGGGATCAACATGCATGTAACGGATCAAGCGCGAAAATTGACATACATGCAAAAAGGAAGACGATCCCGGTCACTGCGAAAGCGAAACATACCTTCATGAGGCACAACTACGATAGGGAGAAGAACGTTAGTGATGGAACCACATATGGAGCTCACCTCCTTCCCTCGAGCACTAGGAAACCCATGGCCAAGACTCTCACCTCACTCTACCTCTTGCTCTTTCACTTACAGGAGGAAGAAGGAGAAGAAAACGCTTAGGCTCCTCTCAACTCACTTGCATAGGAGAAGGAAATGGAGAGAGATGGAAAGGGATGAGCGGCTCCACTCCTTATGTAGCCAAGTGGCAAGGAAATAAATCTATGCAACCAAGGATCGAGAGCTGCATGCAAGCCAACACGAGTCATCACACACAAGGCCACTTGCACAAACACAAAATGCACTCAGACAAATCCACTCCAACACTTGTACACACATCACCCCCAAGCAAGCCACATGCAATAGTGCTCCCATGTACAAAAATCCACTCCATATAATCACTAATCATTAAATCAAATGGCTTAAGCAAGTGGACACTGATTAATCAAGTGCACACCCAAATCCACACAAATCTCCAATAATAATCCAAAGCTATTCATCATAAATCTCTACAAAGGTCTAAACATTAACTTGTCCTCAAAATATCAAGATAGCATCATCCAAATCAAATTACAACACCAATTCCAGCAACACATAGGACATCATGCCATCAATACACGTGAAGAGTACGTGTCGCCAATCTACGTTAGAACCATGTATTGAGAACACACATCACTCACATGTGCCTTCAGTTAATTCACACTACAAGAAAAATTAGAATTTGCGAGGACAAGCAGCGATGACTTAGCGAGGACATGTCCTCGTAATAATCTAACGAAGACATATAGCGGGGATCTTGCGAGGAAATGTCCTCGCTTAAATTTAGCGAGTAGATAGCGAGGAAATATCCTCGTTAGTGTCCTCGCTAATTCCGATA
>JAMKQA010056850.1:0-11757 GCA_024699735.1 Posidonia australis | reverse complement strand
CGAGGGCGATATGCCATGCCATGCAAATGCTTGTGGTGTCTAGAGTATAGGTGCATGATGTGTAGGGGTGTGTCCTAATGCTCAGAAATATCGCTCGTGTGTCGGGCCAAGAGCTGATGCAAGAATATTGCATAATAAGATCAAAGATCTAAAATCTTGAGTGATTTATCATCCTTGCTTTCTACATGCCTAAATGCAAGCTAAAATGCAGGAAAACTACTGAAAATAGAGGAGTGTCTTCCTAATGCATCAAGGAAGGAAATCAGATGAAAACCCAGAAGCAAATCGGGTCGAAAAAGCAAGTAAAACATATGAAAACATGTTGTGTGCTACTGAAAACATGCCACTATGCCTGTTTGGTGCACCAGACTGGTGCATCAGTCTGGAGTGCCACCTATGTGCGTCTAGGTGGGCCAGTAATGTATGTAGAAGCAAAAACAGAAAGCCATGCAAAGCAAAACATCAGAGGATGCACTCTGGAAAAGTTTGCAGCAGAAATCACTCTAGAGAAGCTCGGAAAACATGCCTTGAAAGAGTTAAAAATGCAAATGCAATGCAATGACCTTGAGCTCAATGGCTAGAAGCCTCACACAAGATCTCACCTATTTGAACTAGATGCAGAAAGCAATGATTCAGCCAGGCCTCTGGATCATGGACTGATACACATGATTCTCACAAGGGAGTAAGGTGCAATCAGTCTACCAGATTCAGCCTGGAGCTGAATAATAAAACAGAGAAAATAAATGGAAAACAGTCTGATCGAGAGCTGAAAACATGCAGGTGGCATCTTGGCAAACCAGAGAATCAATCAGAAAGAAACAAGCTTAAAACTCTGCGATAAAGCCATGCAAGTATGGGGCTAAATGCAAGTGCTCTGATCTCTGGCCAGTCTGGCGCGCCTGTTGTGTGCGCTAGACTGGTGCGCGGGTTAGGTGCGACTGGGATGTGCGCCCCAGGGAGTCTGGATCAGACTGTGACCTGATCCAGAACCCACCCAGCAGAGATATAAGGAGGATTTATGCAAATGCTAAAGGGCTATGCTATGATAAAAAACTGGAAAACATGATATGAGTGCACAGGGTCAAGAATCATCATGAAAACAAAACATTTGAAGTCAAAGCAAGTTGGTGGGTTCATGCATGAAAACGTGTGAAATACTTAGGAACAAGCATGATCTGGATAAAACGAATCAAAACATGTATAAATGATGATCAAATGCGCATGCTTCTACGTGCAAGGGCATACATGGTGCATGGCAAAACACTATGTGCAGGGAAACAATAGCTCATGTAGATTTCATGCTAGAAATGTAAACATAGATTAGCATGGAGATTATTTGCATAGAATGCGAGCATGTTATCATAAAAACTTCATAAACATGGAATAAAACAGATCACATGTAAAGTTTTAAGCATGTTTTATCAAGTTCTGAAATGATATTAAGAAAATAAAGAGGAGGTAGAAAGCCTACCTCACGAAGTGTTCCTTCTTGCAATATTAGAGATAAGAAGATCCTCGTTGCTTTGGAAGGCTCTAGGACGCAAGGGGGTGCTCTAGGGAATGGAAATAAGCTGCTGGACTGATTGAGAGGCTCGTGCAGAGGTCAGGCTTCAGAGCAGAAAGTAGCTGGATACAAGGTGTCTGCTTAGGATTCTCAACTCTCAGGATTTTTCTTCTCTCCTCATGGCTACCTATGGGGGTCATTTTATAGGGAACTCTCAAGGGTAACTTACGGGTATAAGGAGAGCCTCGCAGACGAAGAGCCTGGTAGATTCCAAGGCATATTCGTTGCTGGAGGTAACAGCCAAGGAAGGTGGAAAGCCAGCAGTCGCAGCCTGCGCAGCGTTGTGCGCCAGGGATGTGCGCTGGCTAAGTGCGCCACCTATGTGTGCTAGGGAAGTGTGCTAGGTTGGTGTGCTAGGTTGGTGTGCTAGGTTGGTATGCTAGGTAGGTGTGCCAGTTAGGTGCTCTCCCCTATTGATCTGGTTTTTAGATTGGGTTGCAGGCTTGCTACGGGTTTAGAGTTGGTTCAAGGATCAGCCATATCCAAAGCAACAATTGGAGCCTTATCAATGAATCACCTCAAAATCGGGGTGTCTACACCTGCATTTTTGCATATTTTTTCCCCTTTTCTTTTTGTCGTGGCTTTGCCGCTTTTGGACACACATATTACCTATTTGTGGCCACCCCCGTCGGCATGGTTACACCATGCATCATCATCCTATTGGTATCGCATGCCGAACATGCCTCCCATAGCACAAAGTGCCAATGTATCCTCTATAGCACCCTCGCTCGATGCGGTATCCTCGGCATTGCACTCCCGACATCGCAATCATCTCCCACATTACACTTGCATCATTATACATGCATCATCACGCATTCGCAATAGCATCGTGCAAAGTTGTGCATATCCCCAGCGAACCTCAGCATACACATCTACATTCCAGTAGTGGTTTGCATCCATATGTATTATTTGCATCAGCTTTGTGTGGAACCGCATGTGTCCCTAGTGGAGCTTTGCATACATCATCTGCATCAGCACCTATAGCAAGCATCTTCGCATTTTCTAGCTTTAAATGTTTGCATGCTAGTCATAATTGCATCAACATCTGCATCTTGGCGACGAGTCACAATTTGGTGCATCCACCGAGAAAATGACCCAACACCCATAGATTCATTCTCCCGTGGACTTAAGCAGGGTGTCTTTCTCAATCCTAAGCATCAGTCTCACTTCCTTTGACCTCGCCTAGGGAGGGGCATCTGTAGACACCTTGGTTTTGTCCTCAGATGGTAGACAGATTTTTTTGTAGGACTTGCTTTGGACAGTCAGCCGACACAACCATCCTCATCACTTAAAACCCTGCTTAAAATCCAAACCCACTAAGCCACAATCCAACATCACCCTAACCAAGCCCAAAGCCATTCCACTTGAGCCTCTTCATGGCCTAGATGCCTGGTGAACTAGACTTGCAACCTTGTTGGTGGACTGACTTAGGACACACGCGGCTCGATAATGCGAGCAGGATGCTCGAGTGGGATGCACGGGTGCCCTAGGACAGTCACAGTGTGAAGGATAGACTTGTCCATTCACTTTGGGTACACGAGATCCGAGCTTCCTATTGGTTGGCTCGGATCTACATGTGTCTCATATTGCATCTGGACCATGAAGCCCACCATGAAAACCAAATTTATGATCGTGCCACCTTGATTAAATCCCAGCCAGAGGATGAAAATGGTTAAAGGCTGATGGCCTAGATTTGGATCATCCCTCTATATAAGCCACCCTCGTCACCTACGATGGGATCCCTTCAGCTTGTTGTTTGCTCTTTACGTCCACTGCACACCCACCTTGTTTCCAATCTCACTTGGCACCCAATCTAGCTATCAACCACCTCTCCTTGCTCACTGCCTAAGATACATTTGCCACTAAACGGGAAGAGCTTAAACACCTCCGAACAGGTACCTACATTATTCCTTGACCACATTTCATTACTCAAAAACTCTGTGTGCACTGGTTACTTGCTTGTTTCTTCTTGCACCTTCATCTTTGCATTTGCATTTCGTCGACGGAGAAGCCACCGAACCATGTGACGCTGACGACCTTTGGGCATGAGGTCAGGCTCCTCTAAGGGCTTCCCGACTCTCCATTCTCATCCACCTCCACCTCTCGACTCCTTTACGCAATCCTTAGCCATTTATCATGGCTGGACAGGGGAGTATGTTGCTAGTGGAACCCAATTGGATGGGGAGAATAGCACGAATGAGCTTGCTTCTATTAAACTTCCTGAGCCTTCCTTGGACTCCCCTTGATGTCCCTCTTACGCCACAGAGGACCGACGAGCCTCATCGACCTCGCTAATGGTTGACGACGATCGTCCAGTCCGACAAGCACAGTCCTAGGTGGAGGTAATGGCTTAGGCTTTTTTAATCTTTCCCGATCAAGTTTTCTGGTTATTAATTGATCCGCTTTGCTTTAATGTTCCTTGCCTTGCATCCTTGTGTGTTATTATGGCTTTGGGAAGGCAATGAGGGGCGGTTGTCTACTACAGCTTGGAACCTCAGTTCGATACTGTGAGCATCTTGTGCAGGTTCCCCAGTCCAGAGCATGGGTCGACCTAGCCTCCTCTTGTTTGTTTATCACTTGTTCTATTTTCATGATGCAAGTTATTCCCAAGAGATTCTCTTGTCTTAGACGGGGGAATTAAAGGGACCACCATATATAAGAATGTGTATACAGTTTGTAGGTGGGTCCAAAATAATATTATAAGGGATTCCCACATTTTATCATTTTATCATTTTATATTCCTACAATCCACAATATTGTTTATATAGTGATGACTAGGGATTCTAGGATCTGCCTCTGTCATAGACTTTGTGACTCAATTACTCAAGTGAAGACAACTAGAAGAAAAACAACTCTATCTTAACCAATTCTAATCATTGATATTGTTAAGACCTTTTTGCCATTTAAGTAATTTGCATTTGAATCTCAAGAACGACAACAAATGGTAATAGTAGAATTAGTGTCTAACTCCAATAGATTGACTGTTCGTACACCATAGAGGCCTCATATGCTTCAAGAGCATATTATTAGAGCTGAGTTAACCTTAGTGAGAATGAGGAGAGAGACACTTTATAGACTAATGATCCTCTGTAATATCTAGGATTTGTACCAAAAACTATATAATTTGATATTGAGAATGAATATCAATGATGGTGCTTTGGAATTTGATTTTCCTTGTGATATGGGAATGTGTGCTTGTGTTTAAGTGGTGTTTGTGAATGATTTGTGTGGTTGGAACTCTTGTTTTCTCACTGGTCCCCTGAAATAAGGGTCTAACAAACATAGTAGGTGAGAATTGACGTCAAGAATTGGTGGTGAGAATTAGCCATGAGAATTGCTAGTGAACAGCCTAAACAGTGACATGTCAAAAATACAGTAATCGCCGCTTGCCACCCATGCGTCATCTTCTTCGCTGCCAACCACCTACAGCACTAGGCCGAGTCAGTGGCTAACTTGGTGGCTTTTTGAGGAGCTGCGTGGGTGTTTAAAAATACCCGTTTGCCTCCTTGCGTGAGAGACAGAGAGAGGGGTTGGGAGAAAACGAGAAAGAGAGACTATGAGGGAGGAAGGAGGGATCTCGCTGGATTTCCCTATTATCGCTAGAGTTCGCCGTCACCGCCACCACCAACCGAGAGTAGAGGCCGAGCCACCAATGAGGTGCAGACATCCGGAGGCTCGCCAGAGAGCTCGCTGGAGTTGGTTTCATCGGCGATCACCATTGAGTACACTCCCCCTCTTCTCTCTTTGTTATCATGCCATGAAATGATGGGAAAATGTAGAAAATCATGCGTAGGATTGATTAATGCATGAAAATTGATTTTTATTTAATTACATGGAGATTTTTGGGGATTTATGGTGAATATCATGATTTATTGAGAAATAAGATTGATAAATAGAATTAAATGATCTTCATGAGAAATCCATGTTGAAAATATGTTGTGGATCCACTATGATGTGTATTTGCATGTCCTAGATGTATGGAATGTGTTTTTACGAGTTTAAGAGGCTTTTATATAGATTCTTGGGTTTACAATTGATTGGTTTTGCTATCGGGCATTCTAAGTTTTCTATATAAGGGTCAGGCAAGAATCATTGGCAGATTCTCCTGACAGAAATCAGTGGCGGATCTCACTGGTGAGAATGGCTAGCGGATCTAAGTGGTAGTTTTGCCTAGCATAAATGGATGACGAATTCGACATTTTTCCAGTAATTCAGACCTTGTTTTCAATAGCTGTATTTTAATTAAAAAGGTGAATAAATCTTGTTAATGCATGTGGACCTGTAAATGACTAAATGTATGATAAATGTATTAAATGCATGGAAATGACTCATGAGATGGTTCATGTAAAAATAATGTTTTAATGATGATTTCCATAAAATGTTAAATATGAAATTGCATAAATGGGAAATGCCTACTAAATAATTATGGACCCATAAAGGGGTGAATTAATGGTTTTGAGAACCATAAATGAGTAATGTGATTAATGATGTTTTGCAATTTATAAATGATTTTGTGAATGAAAAATGGTTTTGAAAGGTGATTTGAAAATGAAGATGCATATCATTTTAAAAAAAGAATTCTGAGATTTGTAGGAGCCATTTTTAGGCCAGGGCTTGCCGACAGGGATAGTGAGACCTCTAGAGATGTCGTGGACGTGTCCTTGATGGTGGTTGCCTACTTTCAGTCCAAGGTAGGAGCCTCAAGACTGTGGTGATACTGTAGAGCCCAAGGTACAGTAGACCTGGACTACCCTCAGTGTCGATGTTGGTCGAGTCTAGGGTTAGAGTCCCTAGGTGCTTGAGCACTAGGGGCGTCGTGAGGGTGCATCCCGTACTTGTACTAGAGAGGGTACACTACTTTGAGGCTGCAATTGGGGCGGTTGAACTCCTGTACAGGGTGGTTCACCGTGACACTACAGTGTGGACGAGGATGGAGCCTTGCCAACTACTTGTGGCCAAGGTGATACGATAGGTTTTGGATATGGATTGAGATTTGAGATTTGAACTAGTTTCCAACCATGGTTTTATTGTGATTTGAAATATGAATGGAATTATGTTATGGGCTAGACTCTAGATGAAAATGATTTCCCAAAATGCATAAAGTGTTTACAAATGTGCAGGAGACTTGAAAAGAGAAAAGAAAAGAAAGTTTTGAAAAAGAGCATGTTTTATAAATAATTCTCTATTGAATCTATTGCCTTTTCGATGTTGTGTTTTCCTCGTACTCTTGTAGTTGCATAGGGTTTTTCCACTGGGTGACAATGACGTCACTCACGCATGATTTTTAATTATTTACCTCAAGTACTTAGTTGGAGATGCAGTTCCGTTCTGGTGCAGCTTTCGAAGCCACATTTGCTGCACACAAGTCTGGGTAGTTAATTGTTAATTATTTAATTGTCCATTTCTATTAAATTGTATTTTATTGGTTATTTGGGTAGTTCGTACTATTGTGTAGCATTAGGGCATTACAGAGTAGTATCAGAGCTTAGGTTTACTAAGTACACCAACTTAGGGTGTTGGACATTGTGGCTTTAATTGGACTGCATAATAGCATGAATCATAGCACTTGATTTGTTTGTTTGTTTGTTTATAGTGGCAGCAAGATGCTGCCTAGAGGTTAAGCCAAAGGTAAGACTCCCGTAGCGAGTTCTAGTGAGGAGTAAGGCAACAGTTGGGGAGGTATTCGGCAGGAGCTGAGCCATATGATGCAAGGATTTGAGCAAATCTTTAGCAAGAATAATACAAATGGGACCAAAGCAGATCCTTGGCTTAAGCAGTTTTGCAGATTGAGCCCACTAACTTTTGATGGCAAAAGCAAGCCATAAGATTGTAAGGCCTAGCTACTTGAGGTTGAGAAGATCTAGGAGGGCATGGAGTGCCCAGCTAAGAAGTGGGTCAGATTGGCTACCTTTCAGTGTAAGAGAGACGTCGACTAGTGATGGAGAGCCACCCACCGCATGAAATTTCCAAATGTTGATCTGCAGATGATCTCATGGGAGAAATTATGGGAAGCCTTCTATGAGAAGTACTTTCTAGAGTACAAAAGGGATCGACTAGACAGAGAACTCAGAAATCTGAAGTAAGGTAGCATGACTGTAGCAGAATATGAGGCGACCTTTACCAGATTGGAGTAGTTCTCGCAGACATTTGATACAGAGAAACACAGAGCCAAGAGGCTCATGGAGGGATTGACTCTAGCACTCAGGTCGAGGGTCCTAAGCTATGAGTATCCTACATTGACAAAGGCAATGGAATTGGCGATCCGCTCTAAGGAGGACTGCAATTTGTTTCTGGAAGATCACCCCAAGTGCAAGGGGAAGGCATTTTCTCCACGATCTTTCACTTCAGGAAAGTAAAGCTCTAGCAATTCTGGGAGCTCTAGAAAGAAAAGAAAGGAGCGAACCAAGTCAGTGGTTGGGGGAGGAGGTTCTGGATACAGCCAAATTGGTTCGAGTAGTGGGACAAAGAAGAAAAAATCTTGCTTTATCTGTGGGCGCACAGGGCATGTAGCAGTACAGTGTTACCATCGACAGAGGAATCCAGAAAAGATGGTATACTACAATTGTGGAAAGACTAGACATATTTAATGAAATTACCCTGATCTGCCCAAGCCAGCCGGAGACACATCCCATCAGCCAACCAATGAGCGAGTGTTTTCCATAGCTACTCCTGATGTTAGTCCTTTGGGGGATATTGTTAAGGGTAAGAAGCAGTAGTATGTTATGTACTATGATCTTTCCTTTATTATGATGTATCTGGTACTCTTCCCTATGATGTTGGTGATGATGATGGGTATTATGATATGATGATTAGGTTCTTTTCTTGTGGCTGACCACATGGCTAGAGTTCTGTTCGACTCAGGGAGTTCTTTTTCTTTTATCTCTGAGTCATTTGCTGCATAGCTTGGGGACAGACTTGCTAGATTGGCTTTTCATTTTGATGTGGTGGCCCCACTAGGACACCATAGCCTAGCATGGAAATATCTGCAGTCAATTAATGTGAGGTTGGGAGACCAGGACTTCTAGATCAGCTTAATAGTGATGGATATGCAGGAATATGATATTATTCTAGGATTGGACTAGCTAGCACAACATTCAATTATGATCAACTGTGCAAAGAGGAGAGTTCTAGTAGAGTGTCTAGGCAAAGAATGGTGTGTGGTGCAAGAAATCAAACCAAGAGAACAGAAGAAGATAATTTCTGCAATCAAATCTTATTGCCACCTATCAAGAGGCTGCATGGGATATCTGGCCAGTGTGACGATGTCTTCTTCTTCTGCTTTCAAGATACAGGATATACCAATGGTTCAAGAGTATCCTGATGTCTTCCTAGAGGACTTGCCGAGAATGTCGCCACATAGAGAGATTGAGTTCCAGATTGATCTAGTGCCAGGATCTGGTTCTATTTCGAAGACTCCTTACAAGATAGCGACAATTGAGGGAACTCAGGAGTCAGCTTTAGGAGCTACTGGATAGAGGATTCATTAGACCGAGTGTGTCTCCTTGGGGAGCACCAGTGCTATTCATCAAGAAGAAAGATGGTTCACCCCATCTCTGCATTGATTATCGGATGTTGAACCAGATCACAGTCAAGAACAAATACACTCTACTCAGGATTGATGACTTGTTTGATCAACTTCAGGGGGCTTCAGTCTTCTCAAAGATTGATTTGAGATCAAGATATCACCAACTGTGGATTTAGGAAACTGATGTGCATAAGACAACTTTTTGTACCTAGTATGGCCACTATGAGTTTTTTGTTATGCCATTCGGGTTAACGAATGCACTAGCTGCTTTTATGGATCTAATGAACAAAATACTCAGACCCTACCCGGATTAGTTTGTTGCAGTATTTGTTGATGATGTGCTGGTATATCCCCCTAATGTGCAGACTCACCAGATGCATTTAAGGACTGTGCTAGAGACCTTGAGACAGCACCAACTCTATGCAAAGTTCTCGAAATGCGAGTTTTTGCTAGAAGAGGTTACGTTTCTTGGCCACATCATTTCAGGCGAGGGAATTAAAGTGGATCTAGCCAAAGTTGAGGCAATCAACAGCTGAGACAGGCCCAAAACTATGACAGAGATCAAAAGTTTCTTAGGCTTGGTTGGATATTACAAAAGATTCATATAGGATTTCTCTAAAATTGTAGCACCTTTGACCAGATTAACTCAAAAAGAGATTCCATATATTTGGGATTGGCAATGTGAAGAAAGTTTCAATGAATTAAAGGCTTGTTTGGTCACATCTCCAGTATTGACTCTACCCTCTAGGAGTGGAGGCTTTGTAGTTTATAGCGATGCTTGTGGGACGGGATTGGGGTGTATGCTGATGCAGCATGAGAGAGTAGTGGTGTATGCTTCATGTCAACTAAAGAACCATGAGAGAAATTACCCCACCCATGATTTGGAGATGGCTGTAAAGGTTTTTGCATTAAAAATTTGAGACATTACCAGTATGGTAAGCAGTTTGAGGTATTCACAAATCACCAAAGCTTAAAGTATATCTTCACTTAGTAAGATCTAAATCTGAGGCAGAGGAGATGGATAAAATACCTCAAGAACTACAACATTAGCCTATCCTATCATCTTGGGATGGTAATGTAGTTGTTGATGCCCTGAGTAGGCGCACTCACACAATGGCCAGCCTGATGATCAAAGAATGGCATATACTAGAAGATTTGGTTGAGTGCAAACCTTAGAGACAGTCTCAAGGACCTACTGGAGCTTGGGTGGCAAATATATCTGTTCATCAGAGATTATTAGAGGCTATTGTGGCTGCTCAGTAACTAGACCCTTTTGTGCAAGAGGCTTGGGCAAAACTGGAGGCAAAAAAAGAGCCTCACTTCTCTATTAGTGCAGATGAAGGACTCAAATATGATCTACGCATGTATGTGCCTCAAATGGAAAAAATAAAATAAAGATTGCAAGATAAAGCCCACTGGTCTAAGTATATGATTCATCTAAGGAGCACCAAGATATACAAGGATCTAAAAAGAAATTTTTGATGGCCTAGAATTAAGTAAGAGATAATTGAGCATGTGATGAGGTGTACAACCTGCCAAATAGTCAAGATCACCTGGGGGGATGCTGCAACCTCTGGATATTCCAGTTTGGAAATGAAAGCATGTATCAATAGACTTTGTGACAAGATTGACCAAGACCAGAAGAAAGAACGACGTCATTTGGGTGATCATGGATCATCTCACAACGTCAGCACATTTCTTACCTATGAGGGTGAATCTCTCATTAGCTTAGTTTGTACAATTGTATGTGGCTGAGATAGTTTGACTACATGGGGTTCCAGTGTCCATTGTATCTGATAGAAACACTAGGCTCACATCTAGATTCTGAGAGGCATTGTAAGAGACTTTTGGCACCATTCTACATTAGAGCACAATTTTGCACCCTCAAACAGATGGACAAACTGAGAGGACTATCCAGACTTTAGAAGATAAGTTGAGAGCTTGCACTTTGGACTTTAAGGGGATTTGAGTGGAGCATTTTCCATTGATTAAATTCCCCGAAAATAAATATCACTCTAGTATCGGTATGGCACCATATAAGGCACTATATGGGAGACCCTGTAGAACACCTACGTGATGGGAAGAGGTAGGCGAGAGACAGCTCCTGGGCCCAAAGATTGTACAGTAGTATGCAAATAAAGTTGATCTAATCAGAAAGAGACTAGCTACTACGTAGAGCAGACAAAAGCGTTATGCTAATCGGAGGCGTAGACCTTTGGAATTTGAGGTTGGAGACTTCGTCTTCCTAAAGGTGTCACAGAAGAAAGGCGTGGCAAGGTTTGAAAAGCAGGAAAAGCTAAGTCCTCGCTACATTGGACCCTACCAAATCTCCAAAAGGGTTGGAGAAGTTGCCTATAGGTTGGACTTGCCTCTAGAACTGTAACCATCCCGACGGGGGTGGCCCACATGGATAGGTGGTGTGTGTGCCGAAGGAGCGACAAAGCCACGGCAAAAAGAAAAGAGGAAAAAATGCAAAAATGAAGGAGTCGCCACCTAGTCTATTATGGAAGACGAGGAAAACAATAAAACACATGAAGAATCATGCAAACAAAATAAAAAGGGGCTACGTAAAACCAGAAATGCGGGTAAGGATCCCTGTTACGTGCGAGGAAGGTGTTAGGCACCCTCGCACGCCCGACGAATCGGTCTTCTAATGATTTCTCTTTTG
>JAMKQA010056849.1:0-16951 GCA_024699735.1 Posidonia australis | reverse complement strand
TTTGGACCGGGTCCAAGCCCAAGGCCCAAAGCCCAAGGCTCAAGTGGGTCCCCACACGCACGGTTCTCGAGACAGAACCGACCCACTGGCCACAGAAACACCACAGGGGAGAAAACAAGGCACAGAACACAGAGAAGTAACCACAACCAACACACAACTGGATCTTACCATTAATAAACCATGTACAAATAATTACAAGAAATTCCATGGTTTAACGATAAATGGAAAAATCCAAGCACAGATGTTACATTAAGTCTACCTATGTCTTTTGTTATAAAGTGTTTTTGTAGATAATTCTGTCTTCTGGATGTTTATAACATCATTACTGGTTAATGGAATATCATTCACATACATAGTTAAAATTACACAATCATTATCCGTTTGTTTGTAAAAGATAGAATGATTCACAACGCAGTGTCGAAAGTAACAATGATGTTGTTGAACTTCTTAAACTAAGCATGTGGATTTTGTTTAAGGTCATAGATCGCTTTCTTGAGGAGACACTTGATTTTTCCCTTGAGCAACATACCTAGGGGATTGTTTCATATACATCTACTTTGTAAGATCGTTATATAGGAAAACATTTTTCACATTTAATAGAGCTCTCAAGACTTGTTTAGTTTGGCGACAGGAGAGAATATCTTATAGTAGTCATTGCCATATTCATGTATGAAATCTTGTGCTATTAGATGTACTTTGTACCTGTCCATTATATCATTAGGTTTGTATTTAACAACAAACATCTATCTGTAAGTAAAAATATTAGTTCTTTTTGGCCTAAGAATCAATTTTCATGTCCTATGAGACATAAGAGTTTGTTTTTTTTCATCCATGGTTGTCTTTCACTGTAGTAGTAAGATTGTCTTTTGGTAGTTTATGGGAATTGATTTAGAAGTAATAGACAAATCAAAGGTATAAAAAGTAGGATAGAGGCGATCATAGTTAACAAAATGAGAAATAGGATGTACAATGAAGACACGTGTACTTATTTGAATGACAATTGGAAAATGTAAATCTGTGGGTGGTAGATTTGTAGATGGTAAAGAAGAAATGATTGAAATGGAACGTGGTCATCGTTGGTATACTTGTAAAGGACTAGATATTTCTTTTTTTATAGTGTTTGCATCATTGATATTGGTATCATCAGACTTGACAATGCAAGGTAAAGGCATACTTTCAAATGAAGATGGGAAACTATCAAAGAAGTGTTGAGCTTCAAAGAATGTAACATTAGTAGAAATAATGTATTTTCTAGCAGTAAGAATGTAATATCGATAATCTCGTTGAGTACGAGAATATTCCAGGAACACACAATAAATAGGCTGTGAAACTTGTTTATCCAGGTATGGTGTCAAATTCTAAATAAAAGCAACACAACTAAACACTTGAGAAGTAAGAAGAAAAATATCTACATCAAGATGTTGTCGTTGAAGTTGAATTTTTCCACAAGTGGAGTGGACAACATTCGATTGATGAGAAAAGAAGTGGTTAAAACAACATTTAATCAAAGATGTTTAGGAATATGCATTTCAAGCATGAGTGATCGAACAACATCAAGTATGCGACAATGTTTGTGTTCGACAATACAATTTTGTTGAGATGTATGAGGGTAAGAGGTTTGGTGTATAATATTAAGAGATTCACAATAATGGTGAAGATTTATTTGAATAAATTCTAAGGTATTATCTGTATGGAGAATTTTGGAACAAACAAAATATTGATTTATTATTTTCACGAATTTTTTTTTTGATAGTATTAAGAATATTAAATCTATCTTTTAACAAATAGATTCTTGACACACGTGAGAAATCTTTGATGAAGACAATATAATATTTATAATTAGGCACAAAAGGTGTTTTGGTTGGACCTCATACGTCACAATCAATCAGCTCAAAATGACTCTTACTACAAACCAGATGAAGACTATGGTACTTACCTAACTTACAAGACTTACATTAAAATGAAGACACAAATATTCATGGAAGAGTCTGTTGTAACTTTTGATGATAAGGATGCTCTAAGTGATGATGGCATATGGTTGATAGTTCTACTGTAGAAGTTAATGATGTAAAACTTTGAAGTATCTCATCTGATTTTTCTTATGCATCAAATCAATCCTTTTTTCCGTCTATAGGTCTTGAAAGGTATAGTGAAAGGCAAAAAAGGTTATAAAACAATTAAGGTGTTTGGTAATAGAGTTAATTGATAAAAGATGGATTGAAAATTCGGTTACATAAAGAACTTTGTCTAATGTTAACTGAGACATAGCATGAATAGTGTCTTGTCCAGAAATATGATAAGTTCAACCATCTGCAATGGAAATTGATTTAATATTTGGCAATTAGGATATACGAGAGTAAAGATCATGACTATTGGTTATGTTGATTGATGTTTTTGAATCATTGATCTAAGAATTGTCCTTAGAGATTAATAAGTTAGAGATATTTGATGTGAAAGTGGCATGTGATGTCATAGTAATGGAAGATTAGTTCTCTTTAAATTGAAGATAATGAGCGTATTTTTTTTTGAGAAAGTGTCATTGGTGGTACATTAATAGTAGGAACAACCACAGATGTACTTTGTATCTTTGTGGAAACCTGTGTTCAATATGGCCTTTCAAACTTTTTCTAACAGCAATTTGATTTGTTATTAGTGGAACTATAATGCTCACATGAAGTATGACTTCTACCATTTGTTCGCCTACGACCTCTTCCTTGGCTAGAACCATGATTAGATTCGTGATCACGACCATAAGTAGCAATCATAGTAGAATGATTTGATGTAGGTGTAGGTGTATCAGTAAAGACATGAAGAATCTGAGCAAATGTGCCCTTAAGACTAGGAATAATGTTTGTACTAAGAATTTGACCACGAATTTGAGATAAAAGGTCCAGAGCCAAGTCAAAAAGATAAGCTGCAACTGTAAGTTTCTTATGATATCGATGCATCGTAGTAATATAAATCAAACTCATCAAGGAGGGTTCGAAGTGAAACATAATGGTCTTGCACTGAATTGTCTTTCATTTTCAATGCAAAGATTTGCTCACATACTCCGAAGACTTGTGAAATATTCTTTTCATATACATACATCTACTTCAAGGTATCCTAGATCTTCTTTGCAGGTCGTAGAATCATCATGTTTTGAGGATCTTTGAGTTTCATTGTTGTGTAACTTTCTATGACACTATTGTCTAAGTTATTTTTCTTATCGCAGACTTCAGTAGGCTCTTCCATTGATTTTAGTCGTGTCTTTTGAATCTTTTAAGGTTTATTTGAGTTGTGATATTTAGGTCCTGTTCGTATTACACTTATGTCTAGTTATCGTTATTACATTGTTTTTATTGATGATTACCAGAGAAAAGGAAAAATAAAGATATGTTATTGCTAACATGTAATCACACATATATAGTGGTTAAGATATCCATGTAACATAAATGGATATCCATATAACCACATACTACTAACCCACATATTAACAACTAATAACTTTTAACATTTCGTTTCAAGCTGCAGCATACAAAACTACCATGCTTAGTTTGTTACAAATAGAGCTATACTGTCCTACAAGCACAATCGTAGTAAACACATTTGTAAGTTGAGTAGAGGAGATAGCAAAGGGAATAATGATCAACCCGTTTAATATTGTATTCTTGACAAAATGACATTGACATTTTGCTTTAATATGCTTTATTGTTTCATGGAACACAGGATTGTTGGCAATATAGATAATTGTCTGATCGTCATATAGTCCTTTTGAAGGAAAATTAATCTCAAAAAAAATTTAATCCACATTATCTTGCATGTTGTATGTATCATAGTTTTATATTTTGCCTCAATGTTGGATCGGGAAACAATATTTTGCCTTTTACTTCTTCAAGTAATCAAGTTGCTTTCTACAAATGTGTAGTATGTAGAAGTGGACTTTTTGTCGTTTCAATCTCCTACATAATTTGAGTATGAATAACTAGTAACATCAAGATGACTATGATGACTTTAATGTAGACTCTTACTAGGAGCACTTTTTAAGGACAGAATTTATAGAGATGTCCTTCAACATACCTTCCTTAGTTAATGCATGAATTGACTAATCAACCCAACTGCAAAGGTAATATCGTAGAGTCACAGTAAGATAGATCAACTTTTCAATAAGTCACCTATATCGTTCTGCATCCTCAACAATCTTAGAAGATGTGTACTACAAGTCTAAGTTAGAAGCAATAGGAGAGTTAGAAGGTTTGCACTTAAGTATGTTTGCCTTCATCAATAAATCGTGCACATAATTTTTCTCTAGGACAGAATCACTTTACCTTCAGCATGAGCAATCTCAATTTCCAAGAAGTATCTAGGTTTGTCTAAATCTTTTGCCATAAATTGTTTCTTGAGGCAAATTTTTTACTCTCATCAATGCTTGTCCTGTCATTACGAGTAACTAGAATGTTATTCATATAAACAACCACGATGATATAGCTTGTAGATCTTTGTTTGACAAACATATAGCGATTAGAGTTGTGGAAGCCCAATTGCATTGCAACCTCACTAAATATGTTAAATTATATTGTCACGTTCTACATTTTCCATAATAATTTAAAACAAATTAAATTACGGGAAAATTAAAGTTAAACAGTAAATATCAAACACTCAGGAACCTGTGTGTGCGACTAGGAGATTCCAGACTATATGTACTATGCTAACTCTCAGCATGTCTGCACCTGTAAACCAAAAACACGAGGAAAAACGTTTGAGTGACAAAAGTCACTCAGTACGCATTCTACGAAAACCGCAGAAAACAAAACTATAATCAATTTTTTCTTTTTAAATTCATTTCGCAAATTATTTCCTCAAAATCTCGTAAATCAGGTCTACACCGGTCAAAACTTCAACGAGGGTTCTACTAGCCCAAAGTCACAAGTAAAGGCTCTCAATGGCAAAAACTACACACAGTAAGTCGGGAAGTCCGGCATCACGCAACCTAACTCTGGCCACACGCAGTCTGTTGACGAGCGATCACAGCGTTCTGCACTACCATGGTGACGGCCACCATGTGCAGGAGTATTCACTGTCCCGCGATTTCTCTCTCTCAGGAGAACCCTTAAAAGCCAACTCTTCCCTGGAAAGACTGTCCTGTCTCTCAGGACGCTACCAACTACGGGACACTTGTCCCATCTGCACTGGCCACCACAGGATATGCCTCCTCACGGCGTCCTCCACTCACGGTGCTAAGGAGGGAATATCATACCTTCACACCGGACAACACTCGAGTCTCAGTGCTTACAGCGACAACAGGAGTATCATACCTCCTCGTTATGTCATAAGACATCTTAATCCGCGGACCACAACCCTAACATTGAGACGACCGTCAAGGAGTCTCGTACCTTTAAAACCCAACGCCCCTTAGCCTCAGGTATCTCGGCCTCCGACCTCTACCAGGGAGTCGCGCTCGACCACTCGAGAATGTCGTCACATTCTCGGGTCCCGACGACACGGTCCTACATTGCCTTAGCCCGCACATAGAAAATCAGGAAAATATTTTCCCAAAACAGGCTAACTGTTTCCTTAAAATCTATTTTCCAAACTATTTTCATATTTTTTGAAAATTCTTCTAAAACCATGATAAAGCGACTTGTAAGGTGTCCCAGGGGACCACTACTGATGGCCCACAATCTCATCTCAAAGGCACAAAACACGATAATCTAGAAAACCCTCGGAAAACACATTTCATCAACATATTTGGACCCAGAATTGGTATACCGAAAACAGGTTTAGTATGTTGAAAATACCTAATTTGGTAAACTGGCCTGGATTGGTCGATCGAATCGGGTCATCGGTCAACACTCAGGCTAAATTCGGTATATCGAAATTGGTTCAGTCGATCGAAATCTCCTGATTTGGTAAATCGTCTAAATCGGACGATCGAATTTTGGCTAGAGGACCTAATCTAACAGAAAAACGATCTACCGAAATGGTTGGTATGTCGAATTTTGTGAAAAAAAAGAAACGGCTCAAACCCTATCGTTCGAAATTGCTTCAACTAGGACCTTTGATCAGACCTCTTATACAAACACCAAAAATCTTGCATAAAATATAAGATGTAAATCCTCAAGTCTACTCCAAAACTCAACAAACAAAACTAAAATCCATTTATCATGTATCATGATATAAAATCACAAAGGTAGAAGGGTCAAAAGGACTTAAAACGCACCAACCTTCATAAATGTCAATAAATTCGCCATAAATACACAATAAATCACAATAAATTCTAGAAAAGTAAATTTATCTAGATTCCATGTAATCCTAGCATTTTCTATCAATTCCATGCTCTCTATTACATAAGGTGGAGATATGTACCTGAGAGCGTCTTCGGCGATCTCCGGTCGATCAACGGCGAAACCACAGCCACAGGAGCACTCAACAACATCGGGGACGCTCCACCCAAGCTCCATGCATCGCCGTCGCCCTCCGCTTCACTCCCTCAATCTCTTCCTCTCTCTCAACGCGGGATGCAGGGGAAACAGAGGAAGTTGGGTGGAAGGAGAAAGAGAAAGAGAAAGGAGTGGGGTGGACAGGAAAGATGGTGGGGAAGAGAAGAGACGCGCCGCCGAGGAGGAAGGGAAAGGAAGAAGAATGAAGGAGAAGACGGTGATGAGCGACAAGGAGTGCGGTGTGGTTTATAAAGCTTGCGCCCGTAGTAGTTGAGAACGTGTTGACCTGCGTGTCTCAGCCACCGGCACACAGCACGAGCAACCAACCACCAGCCACAATCGACGGCCTACGAATGTGGACCTACACGGACGCACACCTGGGTCCTACACGTATAGTGCCACAATGCATAGTGTCAAACCACGCATAGGGACACGTAAATAGAAGCCCATCTACGAGGTCCAAGTCCAAAAGCACAAAATCACGCTACGAGCTTCGGAACAGTAACACTCGTTCATGAATAAAATTCATAAAATGTAAATAATTACAAAAAATGAATTTTATGGGTGTTACATCCTAACCCCCTTAAAAGAAGATTTCACTTTTGAAATCACTAGGTGACAAGATACGAGTATTAAGTTAGAATGGCTTCTTCACGTTCCCACGTGGCCTCTTTGGCTTTATGATGCCGCCACCGCATCAAAACCAGCTGAATCACCTTATTCCGCAGCATTTGCTCTTTGCGATCAACAATTTCGACGGCATACTTCACAAAGGACAGATCTTTCTGGAGTCCATTTTGGTTGAACTGGGATCACATGAGAAACTTCCGCCCGACACTTCCTCAGCATGGAGACATGGAACACGTCGTGCACAGACAACTCTGATAGTAGTTCCAATCGATAAACGACTTCACCGATCCTCTAGGTGATCTGGTACAGGTCAATATAGCGAAGACTCAGCTTGTCACGCTTCCTGAACCTCACGACACCTTTGGTCGACGACATCTTTAGAAACACATAATCTTTCACTAGAAATTCCAACGGTCTCCGTTTCCTGTCGGCATAGTTCTTCTGTCGACTCTGCGCAGTCAACAACCAGCTCCGGATCAAATCTACCTTATTCGCATACAGCTGCACAAGCTTCGGACCAACCAATTGATGCTCGCCTACCTCGCTCCTGCAAACCGGCGATCAACATGGCCTACCGTTCAAAGCTTTGTACGACATCATTCCAATGCTCGAGTGATAGCTATCGTTGTAGGCGAACTCAATCAGTGGCAAATGGTCCTCCCAACTTCTTTAAAAGTTTAAGGCACATGCTTTGAGCATATCTTTTAACGTCTGGATAGTTCTCTCTGTCTGACCATCCGACTGAGGATGAAATGCTGTGTTATAGTCGAGCACAATGCCAAAAGTCTTTTGCAGAGTTTTCCAGAACTTTGAGGTGAACATCGTGCTTCTGCTCGACACGATGGACATCGAAACACCATGCAGCCTTACCACCCCAGAGACGTACAATTCCGCCAAGCGGTGCATCAGAAGCTTCACCCGGATGGTCGGGAAGTGAGTAGACTTGGTTTGTCGATTCACGATCACCTACACGATGTCGTTCTTCCTTCGAGTCCGCGGCAACCCAGTCACGAAGTCTATCGAGATGTACTCCACTTCCACACAGGAATATTCAACAGTTGCAAGGTCCCTCCATGTCTCTGGTGCTTTACTTTAACCAACTGGCAAGTAGTACACCTCGCTACATGGTTAGCAACATCTTTTTTCATGTTATGTCATCAAAAGTTCCGCTTCAGGTCTTGGTACATCTTCGTACTATCAGGGTGTATAGTGTATCTAGACCGATGCGTTTCATCCAACAACCTCTGCCTGGCCTCCTCATACTGGGGCACATACAGACGTATATCACACCTCAGCTCTTTATATGTCCTAACAGAGAAATGAGGCTCCCCACCAGCCTCCAACTTCTCAAACACAGCCTGAACAAACTGATCTAGCTGCTGACAGGTGACAATAAACTCTAACAACTTCGGGCGAACAGACAGGTTGGCCATCCAGGCACCAACCGTTCCCCGAGTTTGCCGCTTTGACCTGTTGCTCACTAAATCTTCCAATATGGTCCACTCCTTGATCATGAAGCTCGCCATCACGTGCCTATGCCGACTCAGGACATCGGGGTTCACGTTGGCCTTACTAGGATGGTAGGACAGGTTGAAATCATAGTCCTTCAAATACTCCACCCAACGGCGTTGCCTCAGGTTGAGGTCTCTCAGTGTGAAGATAGATGATCCGTGAAGACCTCTAACTGCTCCTTATTGAGATAGTGTTGCCAGAGCTTGAGAGCGAACATTACGGTAGCCATCTCTAAATCGCAGGTCGGGTAGTTCTTCTCATGATCTTTCAGTTGGCACGAAGCGTATGTAATGACAATGTCATGCTGTATCAGAACACACCTTAATCTAACGTCGTTGGCATCATTATACACAGTGAAGTCACCACTTGCAGAAGGCAGAGTCAACACAGGGGCAGAAACCAAATGAGACTTCAGCTCTTGGAAACTCTCTTCACAATTCTGGTCTCAGTAAAAAGGAATTTCCTTCCTAGTCAACTCTGTCAAAGGTGCGGTTATAGAGGGGAAATATTTAATAAACCTCCTATAATAGTCTGTCAGACTCAAGAAACTCTTGATCTCCGACATTGTCTTGAGTCGCTGCTAACTACTTACTGCCTCAACCTTGGTAGGATCTACTCTGATGTTTTCTCCAGAGATCAAATGGCTAAGAAACATGATTTCACTCAGTCAGACTTCACATTTGGAGAATTTGGCGTACAGTTGATGATCCCTCAGAGTATCCAAAAATGCCATTAGGTGCAAGGCGTGAGTCTCAACATCTGGAGAATAGACTAGTACGTCGTCAACAAAACCACAACGAACTGGTCCAGAAAAGGACTGAAAATCCTGTTTATCAGATCCATAAACGCAGTCGACGCGCTAGTCAAGTCGAAAGACATGACCGTGAACTCGTAATGCCCGTACTACGTTCGAAAAGCAGTCTTCTGGATGTCGAGGTCTCGGATCTTCAACTGGTGATACCCTGACTTCAGATAAATATTCAAAAACATCGATGCAGACTACAACTAGTCGAACATGTCATCAATGTGGGACAGGGGATACTTGTTCTTTACCATAATCTAGTTCAGCATTCGATAATCTATACACAATCGTAGGAAACCATCTTTTTTGTAGACGAACAAGATAGCAATTGCTGCAACGTTGGGATATTCTATACCCACGGAGACACATTTGGCCTGATAAATCCTTTGTCTAGTAATTGCTACAACTGAGTCTTTAGTTCTCGCAGTTCCGCTGGCGTCATGTGATAAGGTGGCTTCGACATAGCACCAGAATCAAGGGTCAGATCGATTAAGAACTCTACTTCCCTGTGAGGTGGCATATCATGCAAATCGTCAGGGAAAACGTTGGGATATTTACACACCACAGAGATGTTGTGAACACCCAATTCAGGAAAAGTGGATGTAACTATACTAGTTAGATACCCTACACAACCCCTGATCAAAGACTTATAAGTCTTTATAGTTGAAATGACATGTCTAGGCTCACCCTGACACTCACCTTACACAAAGAAAAATTCATCCATGTCGAGTATCACGTCGTATTCCTGCATGTCCATCACGATCAGGCTGGCGTCGAAGTCTCTGTTATTCAGCGTCAAGTCGACAGACCGTAGATACCTCCATGTCAAACTGTGCTCCTCCAACGGCGTCACCATACTGATATGAAAGGCTAATCAGGTTGATCTCTATCCTAACTCCGTCGCAAAAGATTTAGAGATAAAGGAGAAAGAACTCCCTGAGTCAAACAACACCTTGGTCATCCGGTCAGCTACAATAAATGAACCTGATGGCCAAACAATACAACACCACACATCCATTCAATCAGGCAGATGTTTTGATTGCATGGAGATTACAACATATCTCAGAGGGTTACAAAATTAACTATTCATTGTTATCCTCAACAACATCTCCCGAAGACTCAACGCCTGAAGCTGCGATAGTGAACATCTGTCCCCTAGTCGGCTGTTGTGGTGTTCTTCTTGCTTTCTTAAGCAGTTTCGAACAAGATCTCTGAACGTCTCCCTTTCCCACAATTATAGCACACCACTGGAACTGAGGCCCGTTAGGGTTGAGGACAATATGCAGCGATGTGATCCACTTGATCACAATTGAAGCATTGGTTTCCACTAGGAGCACTGGACTCTGTCTGACTGAGGCTAGCCCTGTTACTCTTAGTAAAACTCTGCCGGTGCCCAGAGGAAATACTGGACCTCGCCTTCTGTTTCTTCTCAGGGCTACCCAAATTACTAGCACTTAGTGGACAGGAGAAAGAGAACCGAGAGATAAAAGAAAACTAACCTTCCCTTGAATCACGGGTCACCCGACGGTCCATTGGCATTACCTTTGCTGTACGCGTGGGAAATCTCATGTGCCAAACTCTTCAGTTCTGCACGAACTGCCTTCCATCCGCATACATCCTCTTATGACACGGTCTCTTAGACAGGGGCCTTGCCTTTACGATCACGAGGAGGCATTCTGTCGGAGAAAGGCAAAGTAACTGCACCATAGACAAAGCAACAAGTAGAAAATCATTGCGAAAATCTAGTATAGACCCTACCATGCATGTAAAACCTATGGAGTCTCTAGACTGGACACCTTAGGTGTAGATTAGCCTAGTGTATTCTAGTGAACCTGGAGCTCGGATACCAAATTGTCACGTCTTACATTTTCCACAATAATTTAAAACAAATTAAATTACGTGAAAATTAAAGTTAAATAGTAAATATTAAACTATCAGGAACTTGTATGTGCGGCTAGGAGACTTCAGATTATATACATTACGTTAACTCTTAGCATGTTTGCATCTTTAAACAAAAAATACGAGGAAAAACGTATGAGTGACAGAAGTCACCTAGCACGCATCCCACGAAAACCGCGGAAAACAAAATTATAATCAATTTTTCCTTTTTAAATTCATTTTACAAACTATTTCCTCAAAATCTCGTAAACAAGCCTATATCGATCAAAACCTCTACGAAGGGGTTTTACTAGCCCAAAGCCATAAGTAAAGGTCTTAAATGTCCAAAACCACACACAGTGAGTCGGGAAGTTCGACACCAGGCAATCTAACTCTGGCCACACGCAGTCTGCTGAGGAACAATCACAACGCTCTGCACTGCCACGATGACGGCCACCCTGTGTAGGAGCATTCATCGTCTCGCGATTCTCCTCTTTCAGGAGAACCCTCAAACGTCAACTCCTTCATGGAAAGGCTGTTCTGTCTCTCAGGACGCTACCAGCTGCGGGGCACGTGTCCCATCCGCACTAGCTATCATAGGGTAAGTCTCCTGACGGTGTCCTCCATACACGATGCTCAAGAGGGAGTATCATACTTCCACACTCGACAATACTCGAGTTTCAGTATTCACAGCGACAATAGGAGTATCACTCAAAACAGGCCAACTGTTTCCTTGAAATTCATTTTCATATCTTTTGAAAATTCTTCTAAAACTTCGGTAAAGTGACGCTTCAAGTGTCTCAGGAGAGCACTACTGACGACCCACAATCCCATATTAATGGGATAAAACACGGCAATCCAGAAAGTCATTAGAAAATACATTTTATCAACATATTTGGGCTTAGAATCGACATGCGGAAAATAGGTTCGGTATGCCAAAAATCCTTGGTTTGGTAGACCGGTCTGGATTGGTCGATCGAATCGAGTCAACAGTCAACACTCAGGTCAAATTTGATATACTGAAATTGGTTCGGTCAACTGAAATCTCTTGGTTCGGTAGACCGTCTAAAATTAGACGATCGAATTTTGGCTAGAGGACCTAATTTGACATAAAAATGGTATTCTGAAATAGTTCGGTATGTTGAATTCTGCGAAAAAAACAGAAACGATCCAAACTCTACTGTCCGAAATCGTCCTAACTGGGACCTTCGATCGGACCTCCTATACAAACACCAAAAATCTTGCATAAAATATAAGATGTAGACCTTTGAGTTTACTCTAAAATCCAACAAACAAAACTAAAATTCATTCACCATGTATCAAGATATAAAATTACAAAGGCAGAAGGATCAAAAAGACTCAAAGCACACCAATCATCATAAATGCCAATAAATTTGTCATAAATACACAATAAATCACAATAAATTCTAAGAAAATAAATTTACCTAAATTTCATACAATCGTAGTATTTTCTATTAATTTCATGCTCTCTATTACATAAAGAGAAGATACGTACCTGAAAACGCTTCCGACGATCTTCGACCGATTCGCGGCGAAACCACGGCCACAGGAGCACTCCACAGCCTCGGGGACGCTTCACCCAAGATCCACGCACCGCCGCGGCCCTCCGCTTCTCTCCATCAATCTCTTCCTCTCTCTCGACGTGGGATGCAGGGGAAGCAGAGGAAGTCGGGTGGAAGGAGAAAGAGAAAAGGAAAAGGGAATGGAGGAGTAGTGGGGAGAAAGGGAAAGTGGGTGGGGAAGAGAAGAGACGCGTCGTTGAGGAGGAGGGGAAAGGAAGAAGAAGAAAGGAGATGACGACGATGAGCGGCGAGGAGTGCGGTGCGGTTTATAAAGCCTATGGCCGCAGTAGTTGAGAACGTGCTCACCTGCACGTCTCAGCCATCGGTACACCGTACGGGCAACCAACCATTCCGTCTAACCATTAGCCACAACCACTGGCCCATCAACGTGGGCCCCGAGCGGACCCCGCACTGAGCCCCACACGAACCCACATCCGGGCCCTACATGCATAGTGCCACAATGCACAATGTTAAATCACGCACAGGGACATGTAAATAGAAGTCGACCCGTGAAGTTCAAGTTTAAAAGCACAAAACCACACATCGGGCCTCGAAACAGTAACTCTCGTTCAAGAATAAAATTAATAAAATGCAAATAATTACAAAAATAAACTTTACGGGTGTTACATATACACATGGGCTTTGCTTATGACCATAGATTGCCTTCTTTAGCTTGTACACACTCATTTCTCTATGAATAGTATATTTAAGAGGCTTCCTCAAGTAGATCATCATAGAGAAAGGTGTTTTTGACATCAAGTTGATACGTAGGTTAGTTTTGATTTTACTAAAACAAAGAATAAGATTTTGATAGAATTTAGGTGTGTAACAGATGAAAATGTCTCAAAATAGTCAATTCCAGGGTTCTGAGTGAAGTGTTGAGCAACCAAATGAGCTTTATATCTATCAATGGTGTCATTGATTTTGTATTTCACAGTGAACACCAAACGACAACTCACAATCTCTGTATCAGTTGGTAGAGCAACAAGATCTCATGTCCTACGTGATTGTAAGGTGACATCTCCTTGTCTATAGTAGTTCTCCACTTTGGAATTTGTGATGGCTTCTGATATGGCCTGGGTATAGAAATATGTGATAAAGACAATGTAAAAGTTCGATACATAGGTGGTAGGTTATCATAGGTAACAAAATGGCATAGTGGGTGTGTAGTAGAATGGGTACCTTTCCTGTTTGTGCATGAGTAACTTTCATAGTATCTTATATTTTCTTCGTAGTGGAAAGTACGACAACGTCGGGAGAGATTTGTGGTTTCATATTGTTGACTAACCACATGATGACATTATAGTTAGAAGTTAATCAATCATCATATTTTGAGACTTTGACATTAAGAGGATTTTGCATGATATGTCTGATTTTCTTATAAGTTCGAAGGAAGACTTGAATAGCTTTGGCCCAGATTAGATAATTTTTGCCATCAAGTTTGGTAGATATACTATTGAGATTATGTAGTAAAATATCACCAGAAGAAGAGGTACAGGAAGATGCCATAAATTCAGTAGCACGTAGAAAGAGGATTGAGTTTTAGCAAATCAAAGAAAAACAATAGAGTAGCAATCATGGAGCGGAAAAAACAAGGCTCCATAAAGAGTAATAGAGAGGATGCAACCTAGAATAATATCCCACATCAGCGATAGGGGTTGCACATGCTATTCAAGGGGAGAAAAGGACTTGCTGGCAACTGTAAAGTGCGAAGAAGGCGGCGTAGGGAGAGAAATTGGAGAGGGAGGGGTCGACGACTATTGTAGGGGAAAGGGGAGGGGTCAATGGTGTCGTGGGTGGAGGGAGGAGGGTTTGATAGTGGCTGTTAGGGTCGATAGTGACTATGGGTGGAGAAGAGAGGCTCGACGGTGGTTGTGAGTGGAGAAGGGAGGGTTGGTGGTTGTGGGTGTTGTTTTTTTTATTAGGGTTATGTAACTTGGAGCTTAGATACTATGTCAAAGGAATGGAAAAAGAGATGTATTATTGCTAATGTTTAATCACACATATATAGTGGTTATGGTATCCATGTAACATAAACGAATATCTACATAATTATATACTACTAACTCACTTACTAACAACTAATAACGTTAACAATGATTATTTTCATGTTTCATAGGTGTATCTTCTGAAAGCTAGAGTGTGTATACTCGATGTTATCAGATATTTTTTTTCTGAATTAATCAATTAATTTTCCATTTCTCCTAAAATTTTTTGTATTGATAATATTTTGGTGTTTGTCCAAAAAGATCATTAAACTTATTGTCCTTCTTTGGGAATTTTAGGTCAAACTATATGTCTTCACACAATGTATTAGAATGATATTGTAGAGGGAAAACATTGATATATTCTTGATATTGTTCGTATCATTATGTTGTAGATGAATGTTCTTAAATATTTGTGGTATGATGTTACGACTATCTGTCTAATCAATAGGATGTCCTTTGCTATTCTTGGTGGAGAGCTACCTTTTACGCGGTTGTGTCTTGATATTTCCTTATGTCATTTTCCTGTTAAGGTGTTTAAATGTATTGTCTTTGGTCAATATCTTTCTTCAGTTCTTGACAAACTCTCATATCATTTCATTAAATGTGTGTTTGTGGAGTATTCTAGGACATAGAAAGAATACAGGTGTTATCATCCTGTTACGATTACAAAATGATACTATATTTCTGTTGATGTTACTTTTTTTGAGTCTCAGTTCTTTTTTGATTCCATTGAATCCATCCAAGGAGTATTCTTCTTCTTTGTCCTACTAAGGACTCGTCTGTAGTACCTGATGTGTTTGTTGTTATTTAAACTCCTGTATGTCCTTAGCAGGTCTATCAATGCTGTCAGTGGGAACATCATCCACCTTGTGTTTAGCTACCTTATAAGTTTGTAGATTCGTTTTCCTTAGACCTTTAAGAACCTACTGCTCTTTAAAAGGGTAAACAATCTATCATTGTTTATTTTATTTCTAATTTTGTTTTCTATGATCCTCCTAATCGGTTTGTTTGACTCTACTCTAAGGAGCTATGAAGAGGTTTTTTTTGTTCTTTAGTGGGAAAAAGCAATAGATGTGGAGATGCTTGCATTGTTATCTCATGGTACATGGGAGTTGGTTTCTTGTCTAGTTGGAATTAATATGTGTAACATCTGTGCCTGGATTTTTTTTCTATTAATTATATTTCTTTGAATTTTTTGTAATTATTTGTGTATGGTTTATTAATGGTAAATCCAGTTGTGTGTTGGTTGTGGCTTCTTCTCTGTGTTCTGTGCCTTGGTTTCTCCCCTGTGGTGTGTTTTCTGTTGTCAGTGGGTCGGTCCTGCTGTGGGACCCACTTAGGCTTGGGCTTTGACTCAGTCAAAAGCCAATAAAACCAGCTGTGCGGGGCATTCTAGACTCGTTCTCTTCCTTCCGGACCCATAACCCTTTTCTTCCGTCCCGTGAGCTAGCGGGGGAGGGACTGCCACTCGTCCCGTCCCTTCCGTTCAGCTACGCGTAGCTGGGGGAAGCGTCGGCGGGATTCCGGGGAGGCGGCATGGAGGAGGGCTTTAAGAAGGGGTGTTTGGCACCGGGGAGAGGCAGTGTGGAGGTGGCGAGCGGAAGGCGTTGCGGATGCTGCTGTGGCGTCGCGCGTCTGAGGAGGTTGCGCACGTGGGGAGCTGGCGAGCGAAAGGCTGTGTGGGTGCTGCTGTGGCGTCGCGTGTCTGAGGAGGTTGTGCGCGTGGGGAGTTGGCGAGTGGAAGGCTGTGTGGGTGCTGCTGTGGCGTCGCGCGTCTGAGGAGGTTGCGCGTGTGGGGAGCTGGCCTTGTGTCGTGCACTGCCGATGTGGGGGCACACGAGACTCGCTGGAGTTGGCCAGGTACGCGGCCCGCACCTTCTTTTTCTCTGCTCTCTGGTTACGGCATATGCTAAAATAGGGCAGATGTGAGAAAAACTTGGAAAATGCATGAAAAGTTATGATAAAAATGTGGAAATGATGTGAATGATTAGAATAGCATGTTTATGATGTTAATACGATGATTTGTGGGCATTTTATGTGAATTTCGTGGTAATTTGTGGAAGCATGCTACAATAGCTATTTTTGAGCTTTATGACTTCGAGATTTTCTTTAGAACAGCATGCTTAATGGATTTGTGAT
>JAMKQA010056848.1:0-17065 GCA_024699735.1 Posidonia australis | reverse complement strand
ATTGGTCCCAGATTGCAACCAGATGCATAGAAAACCACCCACAACCACACACAACCAAGAAACAACAGATTATCCATTAATAAACCATTAAGCACCAAATCACAAATAATACATGGTTTATTAAATACAAAGGATAATCGGGCCCAAATGTTACATGTTGAGAGATCTTTGACTTCTTCGATAGCAGTAGTTTTCTTTTATCATTTCGGAGTGAGGGATCTTACAATTTTACACATTAAGTCGCTTAAAGACTAGCCCTTGCTAAGAGATTGTAAGTTGTTAGAAATTTTATTGAATCTAGTAAACATCTCATTAATGGATTCATAAAGTTTTATTTTGATAGGAAAGAGCAAGTCTTGAGGAACAAAGTTGATTAACTCATAGTTTATGCATCTTTTATTTCTATATTTGTCTATTTTGTATATAAATAATATTATTTGAGGTATTTTGTATAAATTTTGCAAAACTTGAGGACTTAGAAAGAATCTACGAAAAATATGGGGAAAAAGAATAATTGTGCCAAAAAAGAAGAGATTTTTGTATGAAAAATTCTAGAGCTACGTTAGGAGGTCAAACACACATATTTCATGTGCCTAAATACTAGTAAAATATCAATCAACTGGTGGAAAAAGTCAGATAAGATCTTAGATGACATGAACGCCTCCCAGGCGCCCAAATGAGATCTAGCGCCTCGCAGTTGTCTGCATCAGATACTTTTGACTTTGTCTTATTTAGGTAAGATTCTCACTTGTAAATATCTTGTATTCAAAACTCAAGATTAAATTTTGTATTCGGATTTATCTCCAATGTAAGTACGTCCTTGTAAGCCAATGAAATGACCCCTTATGTAGATCTATGGAGCTCCCATCTAGGTTTTAGACTCCTTTTCTTTTTGTATTTTCGGAGATTTAGAAGATCAGCATTGTAACCAGGTTTTGTTTAATAAAATTATTTCTTTTTCCATTCATTATGTCTTCCGTTTCTCCTTCTTCTTTCTCTTTTAATTTAAGACTTTGTGTAGTCATATTTGGCTAATCTTCTAGATCTAAGATAGAGATGAAGTTTATTTAGATTGAAATGTGTGATCATGTTTTCTTCTTTTTCTTTTTGCGCTTCATGCAATGAGTATGTGGGTTGGTGTATATTACATAAATCACTCATAGAATCGATAAACTTTGATAGACTAACATTGAGTTCATCTTTTTAGTCTATGCTTAGGGAAGATTTAATTGGAGGTTATGTATATAATATCAATTCATCATATATTATCTGATTTAACTTGATTTGTGTATTTTTACTTCTAATCTTGATATTTTTTGATGCATATTTTAGCATATAGTTTATTCTTGTGTAGATAAAAATCATTAAATCAAATTATTTAGATCAATAGAGAGAAAGGGAATAAACATGATTATGTATTCTCAAATCTATATAAATGGATTCGAAACCCTACGTTTTAATTAATCTGTTTGTTTCTTAATCTTTTAGATTTAATTTTAAACGTCATCTCTCTCACTTTTTTTCTCAATAATTGACAATAAATCTTTGTTAATCTTAAATACTTTCTTGTGGGATCGACCCGTATTTGCGAACGTATTACTCTAGATGCCGTGCACCTGTGGTTAATTAAAACGAACACAGCAAAAGTGGTTCCACTCGTCCTAGTTCAGTGGTGGCATTGTGGATATGCTGGATTTGGAGTGTGTTGATGATGATATTGGTACTTCCACATTAGTCGACGATACTTGTGATTGTCATTTGTCGATTCGTAATGCTGGCTGACAAGATACCTTTGGGAGATGCAAATGTGGGTCCTCAATTCACTAAATCAACGACGGGATATTTTCCAATGACGTCTTAATGTTATGAACGAATCCCTTCCTTCAAAATAAAGAAACAGATCTAGATTAGCTTCCACATGTAGTAAATGATCAATTGAAAATAGTACATAACATGAATGACTGACAAAAATACTAACCTAAGGTGGTTTCTCACTATAGATATTGTATTTTCGCATTTCCGAGAATTAGTTAAAGATAGGAAATCTTGAAGCACCCTAAGTCGCATAATTAAGGATCTTATAGCACATTTTTTAGATTTTTCATAATTGATTTAAAAACATTACTTAATTTTACTTGATTCAAGATCATCAACTGTGGCAGAGCTAACACACTTAAACTGATGGTAGGTTTGAGTACCTTGAACTCTTTTTGTGTGAATACATTAGCTGTGGCAGAGCTATTATTCTCACTCTACTTAAACTAGTGGTAGGTTTAAGTATCCTTTAACATTATTTTATGTGATTTTATTACCTATGGCAGAGTTAATATTCTCATTGCATTCAAATTACTGGTAGATTTGAGTCTTGTTATGTTAATATATATATTTTTATTATTTTATGGATTTTTTGAAGTTTTTTCAAACTTTTAATGCATTTCTTTAGATTATTATAAAGACAAAGGAGTAAATTACAAAGGATCAGCTCGTTGCTATATAGAGAGACGATAGAGCTCATTGCCACTTTAATAGGCGACTAAGAAGTCCTATCGCCATAGGGATAGGCGACGAGTATCCTGGCTTTCTTTCTCAATATCATTTGCCATCTTAGGCTTTAATATAATATATAAGATACTTATAAAATATTATAACATTTTTTTCATGATTATTATTATTTCTACGATTTTCCTAGCACTTAAATATATATGTTATATCATATAAACCTTTAAAAATAGCAACTCATTCAGGAAAATTCTAGAAACCTCTAGAAAAATGGATGACATTGGATTTCATGTAATATGTTTTTATCTTGATTAAAAAAAGAGTTTTTGTGTAAGTTATTGCATTTTAAATGTTACAACTACATTTAATTAAAAAATAATTTCAATATGTGCTAAAAATCTAAATATCCAAGTAGTTATGAATTTAGACTGGGTCAAAAATATCCTTAAATTATTTTTCGAAACCATAGAGGATATTAATTTTAAATTAGATTGCTTGATATAAAAATTAGGATTTTAAATGAGATATTTATTTAAAATATCATTTTGTTACTGTGATAAATTTAGATATGGAGGATAAGTCGTAGGAGGTTCCTGGATATTTAATCAATTAGTTTTGGATTTTATTTTTAAATGTGCAGGTATTTATAGCTTAGCACCACTCAAACTAGCAATTAGCTTTAATAGATATTCTATCAAATTTTTGCATTGGAAAAGTGAAATATATGTGCTTGTCGCCTATCCATCCAATGATGAGATATGACTTGCCACCTCTCCTTTCGATTAGGAGATTAAATATCTGTTTTTAATTTTAAAAATTTAAATTTTGCTTTGAATTTTAAACTAAGATATTATTTCCACTCTTCCTCCAACTAGATCAGACGACCAAGTATTCTATAAGTAGACCCTTAGTCCTTGAGCTTTTAGAAATCTAAGAGAGGCTTCTAGGAATTTGAGAGAAACCATGTCATATTCTGAGAGATCCTTAGTCAGAATTCTATTAAATTCCCATAAGAAAACTTAGATCTAGAGAGATCATACTAATCCCAAGCTAAACATGCCTCCAAAGTTCTGTTCGTACCTCTGCTTCCTCAGTCTCACGTCATAAGCATGACGGTGAAGGGAGTATTTTTTTCTCATCTACTTTTTTTTTACATTAAATCATTTCCTTAAATAAGTCCATAGTATCTTCATGTGGGGAACCATCCCTTAGTTAGTATTTAGTTGCATTTGTTTAAGTTATTTGTTCCTTTTTCTGACATCATTTACTACACCTGGACTAATCTAGATCTATTTTTATTTGTTTTGAAGAGGAGTACATCATGTAGCATGAGGACACCGTGGAATAGCAATCTATCGTTGATTTAGTGAGCTAAGGACTCATTTTATATCCCTCGAAGGCATCTTGTCAATCCACATCCCAAACAGGCAAGTGGTGTTGGCATTAGTCGACGTACGTGAAGGTAATGACAACAACATCAACACCCCAAATCCATATCCACACTTACATGCAAATACAATGTCCTATCTAAGGTATGTAGTAATGTTTAAAAGAAAACAAAAGATTGGAACAAATATTCCGTTTTCCATCCATGCAACATGACGTAAGATGAGGAAACGGAAACGTAGACAAAGTTCTGGCAATGTGTCTCACTCATAGTGGATGCGATATTTTTGGATTTTAGTTTCCACACAATGATTTGACGCAATAAGGCAATCTCTTAGAATCTCTCCTGTGTATGGACCTCACAAGGCTTTATGTCAAAACTTAGATTTCTCTTTTCTTAGATTTTTCTCTTCTCAAAAAGGCTCTCCTCAATTCTAGATCTAGGGGGTTTTATATAATATTTTTTGACATCATCTTGTTGGAAAAACGAAAAAATATTATTTAGATTTAAATTAAAATTTAAATTTAAATTTTTTTAAATTTAGATATTTTAAGTCATCACTACATAGTGCGGTGACTACCATAGATATTTTCTTTCCATTTGTTCATTCAACGTTGAAAATTCATTTAAAAATAATAAAATAATGGTTTGGGATTAGTCGCTAGTTTGAGTAGCAACTAATCTTAAGCTCGAATTTTGAAAGACTTTAATTTCCAAACCAATTATTACGAACTTAAAAATAGTTTAGGACTTAATACCCATTTTTAAAAATCTTTCCTGCAACGAAAATCTATTTATAATGAATTTTGAATTTAACACAACCTTCCTTATTAAGTAAATTAAATTTAAAATAAATATCTTCTATAATTTTGTTACGAAGGTTAACTAGATTTATGGATATTTTGTAATTGGTCTAAAGTCATAACTTCTTAGATATTTTGGATTATCTTCATTTTTTGATATTATTTTAAATTAAATATAGCTGTAACATTTAAAAATGTGATAACTAACTTAAAATTTTAGTTTTTATCTCCAAAAAACGACGATAAAAATATATTATTTTATAGTGGATGTCATTAATTTTCTTGAATTTACTTCAATTAGTTATAATTTGTAAAGGACTATAGATATTATTTTAAAGGATTATATCTTTAAAATTAATATCTAATTCTATCATCTCCATTTTATTTCACCATGTCATTCTCGAAATTAATTTAAGATAATATCTTTTTTTTATTCAAAAATTAGTAACTTTTACTAAGATAAGGAGGTTACAAGCACATAGGCTACAAGAAGATTTAGAAAAATCTAAATCATAGAGTACTCTAGGGAGCACCCTCCCCTATTATTCAAAAATAATATTCCTAAAAACACTAATCATAGTAATTACAAAAAGAAATATCTAGGACGACATATGTGCAATGAACACATTGTCTAAACATCTTCCACCTCAAATCCAAAAAACCTGGCTTTGCAGAAAAAACGAGAAAGGAGTAGGAATCTATTTGAGTACTCAACATAATCCTTATAATCCACTGTCAAGATAAAACTCTTGCTATATCCTATGACTGATAGACGGAATCCCCCATTTGTCTAGGTTGCATAGGCCATGCAATTCCCTAGGCAGATCAGAGAAAGAATGATAAGATGTGTTCTTTTTCAAGTTCCCTCCCAATTTAGGCCAAATAATCAGTAGCAAAATTACATTCCCTGTAGCAATGACTAAAAGTAATAGAACCAAACATGGGATGTCTTTGAATCAACTTCAGCCATTTGCTACACTTCCATTGCACCAAAGTCTTACTTGTAAGCATTAGAATAATAACTTGAGAGTCCAATTCAACATGGGAGAGAGCAATACCTGTGTGACCACATTTGCTTATGATATCCCATACAGCTCTCATCTCTGCCTCATTATTAGTGATGTTACCATAATAATTAGAGAACCTCAGAATAATGTTACCAACTCCATTCTGAACAATACCCCCACCTCTAGTTGAAGAAGGAGAACGAGAACCATCTACATTCCCTTTTAGACTATGTGTTGGATGAATCCAACATAACACCATGTACCACAACTCAAGAGTAAGAGGGATCTAAAAACCTTAGAAAAATGATAAGCACTACCCCCCAACGATTTGAACTTCTTCCCTTGAAGAACACAATCGTAATCAGAAATAATATATGAAAGAATAGTATTATGGGATTTCGTTTTTCAGAAAACCTTTGATAGCACTGCTCCCTCCAAATTTGCCAAACTAGAAAATCTAGAATGATGCTCAGAAGAGACCATCTATAACTCAAGAAATTTGCATTATCAAACCATCCCTTAATAGTAGAAACGAGGTTAGATGACAAAGGAGCTTGCAAAAGGATAGCAAAGAAACGCCACAAATATATAGCAATATCACTAGCAAAGAGAAGATGCTCCACTATCTTTGCCTGAGGAGATACACAACAATTGCACTGGGAAGCGAAGCTGATAGACTTTTCTTGAATACGAGAATCCACAGACGTGCTTTTTCAACCCAAACTCCATAGAAAAATAGATACCTTGGATGGCATAAGATCAGACCAAATAAACTTAGCATAGCCACATTTTTTACAATTCATATAAAGCTTCAACACAGTAATTTTAATCGAGAAAACCCCACTAGCATCGTGCAATCATACCAACTTATCCCTCTCCCCACTGTAATCTGTCTGTAAATCTTCAAGAGCCTTCCAAACAATAGGGCCTACAACTGGGTCATGAAATATATCTTGTAAAAACAAATCTCTATGATTGAAGACGTCAAATACAAAAACACTTAAGTCCGTAGTACTGGAGATCACTATATTGTTAGAGAGAACTCCTAATGGATGCCATTTATCCATTCAAAAGGAGCTATTACCCTACTCAATCAGCCATCTTGAATTAGCAACCACCCATTGCATACATTTCATAAGCTTCCTCCATCTCAAAGATGTAAAAGAAATTTTTTTAGACCATCCCACAACAACCACCTTATACTTGACATTATAGAATTTACTCCATAGATATTCTTTTAGAAGGAGATTCCAACAACTCTTAATATTAAACAACATATTAATATCCTGAAGAGAACGTATGCCAAGCTCCATATCACAAAGAGTAGAAGTGCAAGATCTCCAATTGACCTAATGCATTTTTCTCTTACCATCTCGCCACCTGCACAAGAAATCACACAAAATTTTCTCCATATGCACGATAACACCTGTAGGGACATTAGAAAAAGCCAATATGTGAACAAGAATAGAGGATAACACATGCTTTGTCAGAACTAGCCGTCCATCCATGGCTAAAAATCTAGAAGTGTAACACTCTATGCGACCTTTAATTTTTTCCACTAGTCTCGAGAAATAATAAGAACAAAGACAACCAGGAGCTATAGGCACCCCTAGATAACGAAGGGGCCAAGTGCCTTGAGAGAAACCCATAAGCCACTCCACTCTATCATCATTCAGAAGGCCCTTACGCCAAAAATATAAACACTTGTTCCTCTCCATCTTTTGACCAGAACCTTTCTCATACTCTATGATGAAATTCGTAATTTTAGAAATGGTGCTGGAAGAGACTTTACAAAAAAATAAGGGCATCGTTAGCAAAGAAAAGATTTGAAGGAGCAAAACCTTTACTGAAGTCGCAAAAGGTTGACAATGCTTCTCCTCAAAAAGTCTTTTCAAACCCCTACTAAAAACCTCCTGAGCCAGAATAAATAAAGTGGGAGAAAGACGGTCCCTTGTTTTAAACCTCGAGAAGACTTGAAGAAACCACTTTGTTGACCATTAATAAGAAGGGTAAACCAATTATTATAAAGCGTCCAACTTATGATCTCAATGAACCGAGTAGAGAAACCATATTTCCTCAACATAGAAAAAAGAAAATCTCATTCTAGTCTGTCATAAGCCTTCAACATGTCAAGTTTAAAGACAATATTTCCACTCCTACATTTCTTATCAATGTTATTGAGCACGTCTTGAGCCAACTAAATGTGATCATAAATAATTCTACCTCTGACGAAACCTGCTTGTTCCTCACTAACCAACATAGGAAGGAGTGGAACAAGTCTAGTATTTATAATTTTCGAGATCAGCTTTGAAATGACATTCCCAACACTGATCAACCTGAATTAAGCAAAAGATGAATGGTGGTCCACTTTTGGAATCAAACATATATGAGAAGAATGAATACTCTGGTGAATCTTTCCTCTCACAAAAAAATACTTGACCAAAAGAAGTAAGTCCTCCTTAATAATATCCCAAGCAACCTTGAAGAACTCAACAGAAAACCCATATGGACCAACTGCAACACCAAAAGGCAAAGAGAAAAGAGTGCTTCTAACCTCCTCCTTATCCAGAATACCCGAAAGATTCATGGAGATGTTAGGAGAAATAATAGTAGGGACTACATTAAATAAATCATCATAAAGAAAACAACCATCTGAATAAAACAATTGCTAGAAAAAAGTTAGACCTTCATCCTGAATCAACTTGGTATCTTGAACCCAATCTCCTAACGACTTCTTAATGGCATGAATAAAACCCTTTTGTTTCCTACCTTTCACTATGGAATGAAAAAAATGCGGCGTTCCTATCACCCTCTTTGAGACACCTACATTTAGCCTTTTGACACCCAAACATTTCCTCCTGCTCCAAAATTTTTTGAAGAGAACCATTGGCCTCCACCAGATTCTATAAGGCACCATTTGAATAATTAGAGTCAAAGGCCACTTGAGCCGTCTGAACATTACATTCAGCTACTTTAACTCTATCAATTATATCACCAAAAGAAGACCTACTCCAACCCCACAAGACAACCTTCAATCTTCTCAATTTTAAGACCCACCTGAAGGAAAATTCTCCTCCGTCCTCAACAAGCTTCTCCCAAGAATCTTGAACAATTGAAAGAAAAGATGAATCTTGAAGCCACACATTCAAAAACTTAAAAGGCTTACTCCCAATATCATTTGTGTGAAAGACCTCTACTAGCAAAGGAGCATGGTCAGACAAGATACGTGGAAGGTGTCTAACTCTACAGTTGAGCACATCATGCTTGTTACACAGCTGTAGACACTCCAATATGCTTGCAAATAGGCCAAACCCAACGACCACTCCTCACTCCAACAGCCACCAATGCAGGCACACCTATCTGCGCACCTGTCTGGTGCATCAGATAGGCGCACCTTACTGGCGCACCTGTTTGGCGCACCAGACAGGCGTACCTTGCTGGCGCACCATACAAAACCCTAACTGGGCTCTAAAAGCCTAAATACAAAACAAAATCCTAAACTACCAATAAACCCTAAAACCGAGGCAAAACCATAATCCAAACCTTAAAATCTAGGTCAAATCCTAAGTCAAACCTCAACAACCAAACTAACTTCCACTACATCCTAACTAATCTAACAAACCCATGTAACAACCAAAACAAACATAACTACTACCCACTTCTCTCCAACAAACATAACTACTTCCCACGTCTCTCCAACAAATATAACTACTTCCCACTTCTCTCCAACAAACATAACTACTTCCCACGTCTCTCCAACAAATATAACTACTTCCCACCTCTCTCCAACAAACATAACTACTTCCCACTTCTCTCCAACAAACATAACCACCTTCCACTCTAGCCATAAAAACCAACCAAGCCTATATATAGTCCCACGTCTCTCCAACAAACATAACTACTTCCCACCTCTCTCCAACAAACATAACTACTTCCCACTTCTCTCCAAAAAACATAACCACCTTCCATTCTAGCCATAAAAACCAACAAAATCCTAAACTACCAATAAACCCTAAAACTGAGGCAAAACCATAATCCAAACCTTAAAATCTAGGTCAAATTCTAAGTCAAACCTCAACAACCTAACTAACTTCCACTACATCCTAACTAATCTAACAAACCCATGTAACAACCAAAACAAACATAACTACTTCCCACTTCTCTCTAACAAACATAACTACTTCCCACGTCTCTCATACAAACATAACTACTTCCCACCTCTCTCCAACAAACATAACCACCTTCCACTCTAGCCATAAAAACCAACCAAGCTTATATATAGTCCCTTTTGCAAGTAGAAATGGACTTTTTGGGACTTTGGGACTTTTGGGCATTTTTTGCAAAAAATTGAGAGGAGAGCTCCCCAAGCCTTCTTCCTCCCAACGAGAGCAACCAAAGAGTTCCTGGAAGAGAGAGGAAGCTCGTGGAGGTGAGAAACCAGAATTCTCAGCCATCTCCGTCGAGCTCCGACCATCCACCACATTGCCAGACCAGGTACACACTCTTCTGACTTCAATTCATGTTAGAAATGACCCCTAGGATTTGCTTTGTCTTCCTTGATCGATTCCAACAGGTTCAGAGGTTTCCTTTGGTCGAAATCAGCCCTCAGGCCTCGCCGAAGTCATTTTCAAGCGACCTAGGTGGGGGAGTTGATCCAAGGCTTGTCCCTGGTCCTAGAACCTTGGATTCTCCTCCCTAGACCTCTCTCTTGCTTGTCCACCCCTTTGCGCGTTGTTTCGCTGCCTCCCGGAGCCACCACCAGAAGATCGCCAGAGTCACACCAGGTCGCCATCGTCGGGGAAGAAGACTGAAACCAGACAAGAGACGCGAACCTCCAGCCTTGCAACGCCGTTCCGACCCCCAGGGTACGATCCTCGACGCTCCACCAACACTCCTGAGGCTCCAGGATCGCGATTCAGGCCTTGGATCACCCTTGCGACCTTGCTCGCCGAAGAAGACGACAACGATAGTCGGCGGAACCCACATTGCGCGATCACCGTCCATTTTGACCCCTGAAGGAAGTCAAATGTTCCTCTTGATGTCCCGTAGCCTCTAGGAGCTCAGAGACGTGTGCCGCAGCCCTCCAGTAGCCCCTTTCTTCTCCAATGCCGTCGCCAGAGTCATCTCGACGATGACAGGGATGGACAGCCGCCTCTGGCTGTCTGATGCTCCATCAACACCGTCAGATCCCTTTCTTCTCCTCCCTTCTTGCTTTCTGTGCCCTTTGATCTCTGATCAGGCCTTGGGATGCTCTAAAAGGGCATCTTTGACGGTGGTCGACGGTGGATTTCCATCACTGGCGGCCGTCGATTCTTTTCTTTTTAATAAAAATAAAAAATAGTTTTCTTTGATTAAATTTCTAAACCTTTTGTGTTGTTACATGTTAGGTCCATTTTTTATTACAAATAGGTCCTTTCTCTTACTTTTAGGTCCCTACACATTTTTCTTAAATCGTTTGAATAAAGTTTTAACTAAAAATACTGCAATGTGCCCCCTGAGTTTTCCTAATAACATTTTCCAGGTTTAAAAGTTTGATAAAACCCCTAGAGTTTCTTTTCATGCATTTTAATCCAACCTTTTTGCATAAACAACCTTGAACTTTTCTGAAATCATTCTGAATGCATATTTCTTCGGTTAATTTGCATTTTAGCCCCTGAACTTTTCTGAAATTATTTTGGATACATGTTCCTCTGGTTAAATTGCATTTTAGCCCCTGAACTTTTCTGAAACTCTTCTGAATGCATGTTTCTCTGGTTAAATTGCATTTTAGCCCCTGAACTATATAGATTTCATACTTAATGCATGTTTTCTAGGATAAAATTATTGAATTGCCCCTAAAACTTTATGATTTCAACATGGATTCTTTTTCTTGCATATTTTACCCTGAATTTCCATAGAATTGCATTAAATGCATGCTTTGATGGAAAAATTGCATTTTGACCCCTAGGAATCTTTCATTTGACCAAAAATGCACAGATTTACGCATTTGACCCTAGATTTCTTCAAAATTACATGAAATGTGTTTTCTATATATTTTTGATGATTTAGCTTCAGAAATTCAATTTTATTTCAAAATTTGGGTTTTTTTGCACAACGGCCCCTAGGATTTGCATTTTTACACTCACACATGTATTTTTCATATTTTTTTGTACTTTTTCATGCAAATTTTCCCACATTTTCTTCATTACATTGTGCACACATTTCTAGCTCATTTCAAGCTTAGTTTCCTCATCGTTTCCCGAATTTCTCTCGATTTTTGTGGTTTTTTGACTTGATTTGACTTTCCATCACCCGAGGGCGTACATTAAAAGGCTTGACAAAGCCGACATTGTCCCGATTGAGGATTATTTTCCCAATTTGATTTTCTCGGATTTCTTCGAGTTTCCGCCAATTTGTGTGACACTTTCCGAGAGTTTCTTGATTTTCATGATTTTCCTCATCGCCCAAGGGCGTACAGTAAAGCGGCATTCTCAATGCCTACATTTGTCCCTCGGATTAACTTTTTCCCTTTATTTCATTTCTTCTCTTTGATTTGGCATGTTTTCTAGTTATCTTTAGCATGAGTATTCAGAATAGGCAAGCACACACCTATAGACCATTTAGCAAGCAGGAAACCTAGAAAGATCGAGTTCCTCGGGCACATGGGGATATTTAACCCCTTCCCCATGCGTAACAAGAATCCTTATCCTTTCTCTGGCCTGCATTGATTTGTGCATTTCATCCATTAGGCATGGAGCATACATGTTTTCGTCATCTTGTTTGCTTCTTGGTTTTCTTGTGTGTTTGGTTTTCCTCGTCTTTCCGTTAAAAGACTAGGTGGCGACTCCTTTCCTTATCCTTTCTCATCTTTCCTTGGTGTTTCCGAGTCTAGTCTTCTTCTCCAGATTCACCATCTTCGCGTGACCGTATCAGGACTCCTCGTGTGCTTCCACGCACCCGGTAAAGGATAGTCGTGCAGGGTTCCACCGGCATGGTCACAACAGCCAACACCTATCAAGACGAGCCAAGATCTAATCCTGACCTTGTTGATTATTACACCACATATACTCCAGCCCAACAAAACCCACATCTGATAACCAACAAGCCTCTAGACACTCCCTAAATCCATCCATATCCATCTACCACGGAGGACACCCCCCTTTCTTTTTAGAACAAGAGATCACTGTGTTGAAATCCCCCACAACCACCCAAGGCAATGTATTAGCCAAAGACCCAACAGAGAGCAGATGATCCCACAGCACACGCCTCTCTTGGTAGTCACAACTGACATGGACTATAGTGATGAAGGCATCAAAACCCACTCTTCCTTTTTTCATACACACAGTAAGTGCTTGGCTACTATAGGAAACCATGGAAACCTTATCATCCACATTCTAAAACAACCATATTTTGGCACTTCCTTCTCTATTAGCTATGAATTTATTAAAACCAAGAGCACCCAACACCTCGTTTGCACGATCCACCATAATAAAAAGATCCATAATAGCAACAAGAACAGGTGTGACCATACTGGTGGAACCCTCATGACTCCTCGTGCGTGGGAACACACGAAGAATTCTGATATGGTCACGGAGAAGACAAATTTGAGGAGGGAAACTTGACTTGAAAACATCACAGAAAAATCAAGAAAAAGATAAGGAAAGGAGTCACTATCTAATCAGTTAATGGAAAGACAAGGAAAACCAAATGCGATAAATGCAACGAAAACAATGTAAATGAACACATATGTGCTCCGTGCCTAATAGATGTAGTACACAAATTACTGCAGGCTAGAGAAAGGATAAGGATTCTTGTTATGCATGGGGAAGGTATTAAGTACCTCCATACGCCCGAGAAATCGGTATTTCAAGGTTGGCCGCTTGCTCATGAACTAAGTGTGTGCATGCTTGTCTACTTCTAATCGGTATGCCTAATATGAATGCATGGATCTGATGTGAAAAATCCAATAGAAAATAAAAAAAAGTAAGTAAAGAAAAAAAATAATCTAAGGGATAATGTAGGCATTGAAAATGCCGCTTAATTACGCCCTTGGGCGATAAGGAAAATCAAGTAAACTAGAGTCATTCGAAAAGAAAATCAGCGGAAAACTTCAAACATTCGTGAAAGTCAAAAGAAGAGAACAATCTTCATTGGGTCGATGTAGGTATTTACATGCGGATTAATGTACGCCCTTGGGCGATAAAGTTCAACACAAATCGAAATAGCGAAAGTCAAGGAAAAAATGTGAAATAATATGAAAAGTAGCAAATCCATCATGAAAAAGACAAGGAGTGAGTAGAATGAAATGAGGATGATCCAAGGGCCAAACAAGGATCAAGAGATCAAAAGGAGGGTCAAATCAAGAAGCAAAGAATTGGTTGTAACTACCTGGATTCTTGGGCCCCACGTCGATGATTCTCGCCTGTAGAATCAATTAGCTGTAACTGTCTATTGAAATTGTTGCCTGTAATCGCCAGCTCCACTCGTCAAGGTTCTCCGTTAGCCTATTTCGTCATCAGGACTCGCTTCGTTCTTCACCAATCTAGAAAGCGAGCTCCGATTGAAATCTTCACTCGATGAAGTCAGAAAGCTTGGAGCTTGATTGGTGAAGCAAGAGGAGTAACAGAGGAAAACTTTCATACAATTAGAAGATGGAATGGCTCATTGGATCCCACATCCTGTCTACCTCGTCGGAGAAATCGCCCGTGGGCTCTAGTTGGCAACAACGAGGTCGGTGGAACCATGGCGAGTTAAGAGAGAGGAATCCAGAGCTCCAGCGAGCAAGTAGAAGTCTAAAGGAGCACCTCCACAGGCTCAAGTCCTCGGATGATGTCCCTGGTCGCTCCTCCCACCTCCACATCGGAATGCTCACTGAACAGCCCCATCGGAGGTCAATGAGCTTGCTCCAAGGTTTGGAGAGGTAACGAAGTGGGGAGATAATCTAGAGGGAAAGAGAGAACAAATCTCAAAAAGGAAAAAAAGAGAGGACAACACATGCAAATCTCTACTGGCTCGTCGCCACTTGTTCCGGTCTAGCTCCAACATTGCTTACAGGTGGGACGCCTCAGGGAAGGAGGAGGGGAAGGAAAGCCTCCACAATGTGTGCACATTCAAGTTCGAGGCTTAGTGACCTCATTTAGAGCTCGTGCACATCGCAGGCGAAGAGGAATCCAACCTCCAACAATCCTGGTGATTGCCAAAGGGAAAGACGAAGGAGAGGGATGATGATACGACTCGAAGCACATATATGGATGCAATTGGTGAGGTATAAGAAATAGGAGCTTACCTGGAGGTGATTTTCTGTGTCTTCGACGCCGTTAAACCATCGAATGTTGTTGGATGATCACTAGAGCTAGAGCTGGGATGCTTGGGAGCAGTGCACTTGCATTGGAAGTTGGGGGAGTTGATGGCAATGATGGCGATGATCTCTCTCAAGTGGTGCGGAGCGGTTTAAAAAGGCATCGGGGATGATTCGAGGCCATGTTTGAGTAACGGCCTTTGGTAGACGGCGGCGATGGGTCTCGATGGCTTTCAAGGGTAAATTTGATGTTGGAGAGGGGGCATGATGGTCTTGGGCGTTTGAAAAACAAGTCTCAAACGAATCCTAGTCGTTAGTGAAGATGATAAGGTGAATTATCAAGGAAATGCGACACCAATGTCCTCTATGCCTGAAACAGGGCATCTCGCCAGGTACTACCACCACATATATCCACCATCGATAAATGTCAAATGATTTCGTCACTAATAACCGCTGATAAATACCACGTGGCCCCATAAAAGTCAGTCAAACAGACCTTGAGTTCGTTGACCACCAACTCCATAGCCAGTAATCTCTCTCCTACATGCAAAACTTGGGGTATCTACAACAGGCATATGAGTTCAAACCAAAAATCTCAACCTTCTAACAGTCGACTTGTTAACAAGCCCCTTAGCATTCCACACCAAAATCTTCATTAGAAAGAAGTAAAAAAGGATTTTGATCACCTCTAGTTCAAGCTTTGGTCCTAGTCATCGACCCCTTGCTCCTAGTCATCGGCCCCTCGCAAGATCTTCCCTGACCAAATGCTCATCCTTTCCAGTGTCACCTGAATAACCTCTACGATGGAAGATGATCCTGACCTTACGGGGCCTGGCTCTACGTTGGGGCCAATCCACCGAAGATGCTCGCAAAACTTCATGTCCTCTTTCCCCAGAGCAACCTTGGCCTCCACCAGCAACTTCACTCCCTACTTGAACCTCCTCCTCCTCATCTGCCAATCGCATGACATCCTGAGCAACAACCTTAGTACCTTGCATGCCACTAACTGCATGAGACCCCTACAGGTCGTCGACGACTTGAGCATCCACACTCCTCACTTCATCCTCCTTTTGTCCAGCAACATATTCAAGAGACAAACCCTTTGATGAACCCTCCAAACCATTTATATCCAAATCATTAACCTCGTCCTCTACAAAAACATGACCCAACATTTCCTACACTTCAAGATCCTCGTCCCACAAGAAGACATCTTTCTCCAAAGACACCAAACTTTCACGAAGCCTTTGAGCCACCGGCACATCATCCTTACTGAGAGGAGTGAAGATATCTTGCAAAGAGAGTATTCTCCCTGTAGGTTTCCATATTTTTTAGGATTTAGCTAAGTTCAAGGGTCTATTAACTGCCTGATCAACACCCTACCTCCTCAAGACTTGAATGTTAACAGCCTCCCTATGCTTATGCCTCTTGTCACCAATACGACCACAGTCATCTCTGATATGCCTACGTTTCCTACACTCCATACAATAATTCGGTCGATTCTCCGTAACAACAGATTGGAAGTCATCCTTCGTATCAGTACCAACAAAATCCTCGAATGATACTCCTTAGACAAATTAAGTTCAATGCAAAACAAGCACAGACGGCTATAGACTTCATCTTGGTGGTAGATGCAACCATCAATAGAGGACCAAATGCTTTAGCAACTGTCTTGATGAAGCTTGGCTTGAAATAGCATTGGGGGAGAGCCGGGAGTGAGATCCATACCAGAGCCATCTCACTTTTCTTACCCGGTCAGAACCAAGGATACCACCGGAAGACCTTGATCAACTACCCTTTCATCACCCACATCTACTACGTATATATCTTCATAAATTTCTCTTCACTGCTAAAATTAACAAGAACGTGCCTACGGTCGATAATTGAGATATTAGCACCTCCCCGAACTCCCCAATTAGAAAGGCGATGCTAAATCTCAGCATGAGGAAGATGTTGAGAGAAACATTTGAGGATCATTGACGTTTTGTACGGAGCTGCTAACCTAGCAATCTTCACATTAAAGAGAATCACCGCCGAACACCCATTCTTGGAGGAAAGTTCACGAACAGGGATATCATCATCATCAGAGTGTTGT
>JAMKQA010056847.1:0-22121 GCA_024699735.1 Posidonia australis | reverse complement strand
AATGTCGATGAACACCCAGCCTTTGACAAGAAACTTTGGAAGCAAGTTTCAATGGAAAGGAACGTGGGTAGTTCATCAAGAATGCAAGGCTTGGGTGGTTTGGATCCATACTACTCAGAAGATACGACTATTGGTTCTTCCGCGGCTTCTACTGGGCAGTATCGTCCTATGCATCAGGCTTCATTTGATTCGAGGTACTTCAGTTCTCACTTGTCACAGATGCAAACTACATTAGAGAGTTTCAGATCCGACATACACTCAGAAATAAGGAATGAAATAAGGACTGAAGTATGGAATGAAATAAGGACTGAAGTAAGGAATGAAATAAGAGATGAAATACATGCTTTGGAGGATCGACTTGTAATGTAAAATTTGATTTACTTTTATAATTTTTGATATATATAAATTGTCAGGTTGAATTCAATATTATAATTTAATCATTGTTCATTACAATATATGTTATGTTTGTTTTTTATAATCAGAAGATATACCGACGAGCAAGAAGAAGATTTGGCAAGTGATGATGAGGATGATTTCGAGGAGTATAGATGTCGTCGTCACTCTATCCATGCATCATCCTGAAAAGGTAAAGGAAAGCAAGTTGGTTCCCGAAGAAAGTGATATGTAATATAATGTTTTGCCTAGTATTATATTTATCGACATGTATTAAAATATTTCAGTGTTGTATTAGTTTGAATGTGTAAAATCTTATGATGTATAATCCAATGAATTTTTTTTTAATAAAATCTGTATATGTGTACGAATAATATACTTGTGAATGTATATGAATGTCATTTTACCAGGTATTTTAATGTCAATTCTATAATGTATTGTATTTTTTTTTAACTGCCCCGTATTATCGAGGACATTTCCTCACTATATGCTCGCAAAATTAGTGATATTTAGTGAGCACTTAGTGAGCAAGTTGTGAGGGAATGTCCTCGCTATATACTCACAATTTCGTCGCTAAAACTGGAATGACGATACAATCTCATGATATTTAGTGAGCAATTATCGAGGAATTACGAGGATCTAGTGAGGATATTACGAGGAACTATTTCCTCGCAATATCCTCGTTAAATGTACACGAGCACATTGCGTGGATATATCCTCGCAGTATTGATTTAACGAGTCACATAGCTACGAGGATAATTAGTCCTCGCTACGTCCTCGTTAATCTTTGTAACAAGGATTTAGCAAGGAATTAGCGAGGACTTAGCGAGGAATATTGTCCTCGCTAATTGTAGATTTTCTTGTAGTGATTGTTTTAAAATCTAATTTGTCCTTGAGTTAACTTGGAATGAATACATGGGCTATTGAATGCCATTTCCTTAACTGATTAATATTAGGTTTTCTTCCATTCTACAACTCATAAGGGGGTTCCTATGACAAATTTGATAGGTATTCTATTCTAAGTGTAATTTATAGTGAGTAATGCCTCTCTCCCAAAATTTCTTTAGGAGGCATGAATGTGAAAGCATGTATCTAATAGAATTCATAGTGTTCTACTTTTCCATTCCACCACACCAATTTGTTGTGGCATATATGGCATAGTAATATGCCTCTTTATTCTATGCTCTTGACAATATGATACAAATTCCGTTGAATTATATTCTCCACCTCTATCAGATTTTAATATCTTAATGTTTCTTCCAAGTTACTTCTCTTCTTCTACTTTATATTTACCAAAGTAAATTAACACTTATGTTTTATGTGAGATTAAATAAACATATGCATATCTAGAATAACCATTTATTAATGTTACAAAATATTTGTTATTATTGTATGTTTTCACACTAAGTGGACCACATACATCTAAATGTACCAAGGCTAATAATTCATTTTCCTTATGTCCAACACTAAATAATGTCTAAGTCATGTTTCCAACAAAGTAATGTTGACATCAGATTAATTCTACCTTATTAATATTTGGAAGAAGGTTCCATTTTTCCAGTAGTTCCATTTTTATTTTCTAGGATGAGCGAATCTAGCATGCCATAAATCAGAATCTGTCAATAAGCATAAAGAATAATTAGAAATGCATTTTGCATTTTATTTTTGGGCAAAAAATATTTTATAATAATTGATAAGAGAGTACAAAAGAGAATGATACACCTCTGAGAGAGGATAAGGACCCATCAATCAACTAGTTCTACTGTTAGCTTGAAAAAGCTCCTCTCCAAAACCCATGTCCTATGGAAAAACAAAGTGGAGAAAAAAGCTAACTAGTACTCCCTCTGATGCGAACAAAAGTTAATCCCCAACTGTCCAGATTACATATACCTCTAAGCTCTCTAGACAAGGCAGAATGAGAAGGATAAACTATATTAATCCTGGATTTAGCCCCCTCCTTGGCTAAGAAGTCAGCAACCATATTTGCTTTTCTGTAAGTATGTGTAAAAGTTATGTGAAATTTTTTGAGAATTTTCCTACACCATCCCAAGCATGTCCAACTAATTCCACTCCTATTTGTCAACATATGCACTACTTGCAAAGAATTAGATTGCACCTCCCTGATAATAATAGAATGTTTCTCGCTTAACACCAACATATCGTAAATAGCATGGATCTCAACCTCAATATTAGTTGCATCACCATAGAAAAATGAGAAAGCCAACCTCACTCCACCGTTACAATCTCTTACAATGCCCCCACAACCAGCACCCAAAGGTGTAGATGACCCATCAACATTAGCCATGAATCTAGAAATTGGTGGCTTCCACATAATAGCAAAACACAGACTTCAAACATTGCTAGGGATATGTAACAACCCAGGCTTCCAAGGTGGTGCTTTGGCCAGATAATTAAGGTGAAATTTAGGCGTGTTAGGCTTTAGGGGTCCTAGTGCCTAATTTAGGACACGTTCCTAGTAGTGTTTGATGCTTGGATTGTGGGTTTCTGGCCATTTAGCATGGTGTGGTTCGGGTGCTGTGCTGGCCCTCTTAGGAGTTTTATGGTTTCTCCTGAGCATGGAGGTTTGATGGTGGGTCCCTGGTGGCACGAGTCACACAGACGTGGAAGGTCGCATGGTTTGGTTTTGTGCTTGCAGCTTCCTTTCTTTCCATCCCTTCTTTCTCTTTCCTTTCCTTTCTTTCTTTTCTTTGTTTCTCATCCCTAGGCTCGACACCCATCCCTTCCTCCCCTTCTTCTTCTTTTCCTTCTTCTTCTTCTTCTCCTCTCGCGCGTGGGTGAGGGAGAGAAAAGAGAGAGGGGAGGTGGGAGGGAGAGAGGGATTGTGAGAGAGAGAGAGAGAGAGAGAGATGGTCAACAGGAGGAGGATGTAGCCGGTGCTGTGCCGTTGTCGTCACGTGGAGGAGAGGAGTAGCTCGTGACTGGAGGAGGAGCATCGCCATCTGTCTCACGTTGCCGCGTCTTTGGTGGAGGTACGCACCTTGTATATTTTATTTTGATTCCAAATTTGTACCATAGATGCATGTTAGTGTGTTGGTAATTGTAGTAAATTTTATAGGATTTATTGTGCATTTGTGGGCCATTTATGGCTGTATTTATGGTTTGGGGTGAATAATGTCTCCATTGTGTTTTCTGTGGTTTTCTCGAGATCCGCTTGATTGATTTTTGTGTTGTTTGTCTAGTTTGGAAGACCACGTTGAGATATTTATTTTGATATATTGTTTGCATGGTTTGGATTAGTGGTTTGCAGGATTGGGCTTTGGGTCTCATTTTGGGTTGCCCTGTAGTCACCTAGTTTGGCATGCTGAATTAATTTGGTATGCCATTTTTATTGCAAATTGTCCCCTCGATCCTTGGTTTAATCGACCGAATTTATTCAATCTGCCGTTCTAGGAGTCTTTGGTGTTGACAGAATTTCTGGTTCGGTCGACTGAACATTTTTGGTTTACCAAATCAGGGGTTTTCAGTCGACCGAGTGGTTTTTCGATCTATCGATCTGGTGCCCTAAGCCGAGGTCTGGTTGACCATTCCATTTCGATTAGTCGATTTAGGCCTTTATCCTGCGTTAAGTTATCTTATGTTTTGATTAATATATATATATATATTAATCTTGGTGTTGGACAAACATAATGGCATAAATGATTAGGATAATCATTAGAATGGTCTAGGATTTGCCTAAAACGAATTAGCATGATTCCACCTAGTGTATGGTTAGGATAAAAGATGAAATGATTTAGAAATAATAGGTTTTTCTCCAGTTGTCTTAGATTGGACTTTAGGGATAATGATAGTGTCCTTATGTCTAGGATTTTGTGTGGTTTTGTGTGCGGTGCACTGAATGGAGTATTCAGTGGCACTATTCCCGGTGTTTGAGCTGATCTGGCTTTGCTCCCGAGGGACATGAGCCAGTAGGTGTCTTACACTTAGTGCCAGAGTGTAGAGTTCTGGTTGTGTTTGCTTTGCTATGGTGTCTTCCGGGTGGTTTTGACACTCAGAGAATGCTTTGTTGGTGTCTTCTTGGGTTGTGGTCGTGGGTAGAGCATGGTGCTCGTGAACCCAGACACTCCCAATGTGCTTTTTCTTGGGCCTGATAGGAGAGTTGTCGAGGCTGTGTTTTATTTGTGGTTTCTCGGCCTTTGGTTTCCTTGCCGCTGTTGGGTACAATGTTGCTTGAGTTTTAAAGGACATTTAATGGTTTTGAAAAGGTTTTCGAAAAAGAAAGTTTTGAAAAGAGAAAAGTACAGATTTGAAAATGGTTTTGGAAATTGTTTTCCGATACTTTCTGTTTACGTTGGGGACCAACAGACTGAGGCGAGTGTTCGTGGAGTCTTAGAGGTATGATACTCCTTGGCTGTCATTCGCGGGGCCGAGGTTGAGGTCTACTGGTTGAGGTGTTTCGTGGCTTGACTGGGACGTATGATACTCCTGTTGTCGCTATGAGCATTGAAGCTCGGGTGTTGTCGAGTGTGGAGGTATGAGACTCCTTCTTGAGCACCTTGTGGAGGGTGCCGTGAGAAGGCATACCCTGTGATGGCTAGTGCAGGTGGGACGTGCGCCTCGTAGCTGGTAGCGTCCTGAGAGACAGGACTACCTTCCCATGGAGGGGTTGGCTTTGTTGAGGGTTCTCTAGGTGAGAGAATCGTAGGACGATGATCGCTCCTGTACACGGTGGCTTCACAGTGGCAGTGCGGACACTGTGGTCACTCCTCATTGGACTGCTTTTGGCCAGTGTTGTCTACTTGGCAATGGGCAGTTCAACACACTGTTTGTGCTTGTGTTTGTGTGGAGTCTTGGTCGGGAAAATCAGGCTCTAGGCCTATTATATGTTGTGGTTTTGGCGCCTATTAAGGCGTAGTGTTTGGGAGTAGTGGATCTGTTATTTTGGGAGCAGAGGCTCCGTGGCTTCGTGTGTGTTTGGGTCCAAAGGGGACCATGTTGTACAGAGCAAAGTCTCTGTAGTTGTGCTTTTGGTCATGTTTTGGGCTTGAGATGGCGAGAGTAGCTTTCTCAGATATGCATAAAAGGTTTTAAAAGTGCACGCACATGGTTTTACAAATGAAAAGAAAAGAATGGTTTTGTGATTTTGTGGCCTGTCGAGCTGTGGTAGACTGCCTAGTTTGGTGTTGCGGCATCCGAAAGGGATGCTAGTGTTTGTGTGCTGGGCATCGGTAGATTACCCTTTGAGTTTGGCGGCATCACAGTGTGATGCTTGTGCTTGGTTGCCCTCAGAATAGGTTGCCTAGTTGTTGGTGGGGTGCGTGCTGGGTGACCGTTGAGTGGTCACACACGTGTGCTTTGTTTTGTGTGTTTTTGGCTAGTGTCGGATACTAGCTATTGGTTGCTAGTGCATATAGGAGGAGTCACGCCACCACACATCTGGGATCCAGGTGAGTGTTAGTTTAGTTTATTTCTATTGTTAATTAGTTTTATTTCCTGTAGAGAGTACTTAGCCTTAGTTACGTCATTAGTGTAATTGTTGGTTAATAATAAAGATAAACCAAATAATTAAATGAAAATTTGTAGCTAGGTTTAGTGGTAGCGACTTGGGAGTCATTACTGGATATGAAAACCACACACCGATAAATTATCCATCTTACCCCCTAAAGAATCAAATTTCTTATGAGAAATAAGGAGATAAGAATCTACAATAATATTACTAGTTACCTGTTTCCATCTCTTGTACTTATTTGAAAATCTGCTGTTACACCTCTCCACCCATATGTGCCAACATATAAGACCTGGAAGAAGACCAACAATAGTGGATTTGAATGAGGAAAACCTACCAATACTGTAACGCCCCAAACCCGGGCATGTTACTTAAATCAATGTGCGGCTAGAAGCTCCTATTCCTGCACTGGAACTCGGCTACAAACAAACTACACCTGAAAACAACCAAAGCACGCGTGAATGACATCTAAGTCACCCAGTATGCGCCCCAAACACACAAACCACAAAGTCTCTGTAAAACTATTAAAAACTCAACTTTTAATTTTCAAAGTTTGGTTTTCTTTTGAAAATCCACTTTTCCCTTTTAAAATATCATTCCCTTCTTCCTTTGAAATTACTTGAGAATCTGTTCCCAAGACTATACTCTTTTCAAAACTCACATTTCATTTCAAAACATTTGGAAATTTATTCCAATTCACATTCTTTTCAGAAACTCACATTTTGCATTTTCTTTTAAAACATTAGGAAATCATTTTTCCAAAACATGCCCTTTTTCAATACTTGGGATTTCTTCCCAAAATCACACTTTTCCTATCCTTTTCATTTTTTTTGAGAAATTCACATTATTGACAAGAACCAGCCTAAAACACAATGCCTCTCAAGGCTCAAAACCAAAACCTAAAACATTGGCTGGTAACTGGTTAAAACCATAATTCTTATTCATTTCTAGGATTTTAGGACCATTCATAAGCCCAGTCCTAGGCAAACCACATCCCTTTTCATTTCTCAAAATCACATTCTTTTCTTATTCATTTCCACTTTTCTTTATTGATGTTACCTTGATCAGGGGTAACCAGGCACACAAGTAGTAGGTGAGGACATCATTTCCCCTACCTCCCTGCACTGTCGCAGTGAAATTCCCCATTCGGGATGCCACCATCCTGGCCAACGGACCTCAATCTCTTTCATATATGCACGAGGATACGTCTTTGTCTGACGTCCCATCGGTGACCCGAACAACTAGGTTTAATGATCCAAGCTCAGCCTACACCGTCGGTGACCCGAACAACTCGGTTTAATAACCTAGGCTCAGCCTACACCGTCACGAGCTCGATGACCCTAACAACGAGGTTCAATGACCTAGGCTCAGCCTACACCGTCTCAAGCTCGGCAACCACAGTCGTATCTGGTAACTGGTTTCATTGGAGCCTCATGCTATTGCCACATTGTTGACACCAACCCTTGTGGTTCCTTAACACATTATTAGTGTTTCATCTTCAAAACTCTTTAAGTTTTCCTTTTCAAAACCATTTCTATTTCATTCTTTTTCATTGTAGGGATCTGTTTCCATGCAACTCCTGATCCTCTTTTGGGGTCCCAACTCAATCCATGAAAAACCATGCTTTAAAAATCATAAATTGGGTCTTATGCCCAAGATTACTCAGAAACCACACATTTATTCTCATTTATTCAATTTTAGGGCATTAAGCCCAAAACCACTCCAAAATACACTTATTTGGGTTCCATATTTCTCCATGTCATTTACATGGGGAAAACATCATTACCACATGCTTTACATACCTTTTAAACCATTTATCCTTCTTTTTATATTCACATTTATATATGTTAGGGCTAGGGCAAAATCGGTAGACCGAATTTCAAGTTCGGTATACCGAAAATCCCTGGTTCGGTACACCGAACATTTTCGGTATACCGAACTCCCCTTGATTCGACATACCAAAACATTCTAGGTATACCAAAACTTCTTGGTTTGGTCGACTGAATGATTTTGGTCTACTGAAACCAAGGATCTTGGCTTAATCTGTCAGGATTTCGGTATCCCAAATTCAATTCGGTATACCGTATTTCCCGCAACCAGGGCATTCCCTAGTTTCAGTCGATGAAATCGCTAGAAGTGGGAGCCTCAATCGGATCTCCCAAACACACATCACAAAATACCAATAAATCATGGGGTGTAGACCCTTGAGTCTACTTCAAAACTTCTCAAAGCATTCATGATTTCATTAACCACACAATCCACACAAAAATCACAAAGGGGTGAGACTCAAAAAAGCTATGATAGCCTTCATCCCAAAATCGTGTATATTCCTACCAATTTCCATCATAACCGCATGATATCTATGTTTTCATGCTATTCAACTCATTCTCATCAATTCCACTATTTTTCTACAATTTTACATGCATTTTACATGATGAACTAAAAGTTTGGAAACGAGGGGGAAGGAGGGCCACGTACCTTGAGTGGCACCTCGGCGATCTTCCTTACTCACCGGTGAGTCTCTTCACACCTTGGCGAAGCCTTCTCCACTGGCGGACCACACTAACGACCACCTCCTCTACAGCGTGTCGTTCTTCCTCTCCTTCGTCTCCCTCGCATCCCAGTCCTTCCTCTTCCACTAACCTCCGCTTCTCATTATCTCCTCCTCTCGCATCGCACTGGCTGCCCATAATGTCGAAGAAGACGGGGAGGCACAGGCCAGCGTCGTTGGTGGCACAGGATGATGGATGATGAAGACCAGGTGGGTGAACTCATGAGTGAGAGAAGGAGAAAAAGAAAGAAAGAAAAGAGAAAAGAATGGGCATGCAAACCGTGGTGACTATGCATCCTCAAATTGGACTCCACATTGGTCCCAAAACACAAACAGGTGCACAGAAAACCAACCATAAGCTCACACACATCCAAAAAACAACAGATTATCCATTAACAAACCATTTATACAATATTACAATTAATTACATGGTTTTCAATTAAAAATGGATAATCAGGCCCAAATGTCACAAATACCATACCAATCAGCAATAGTTTGTTGCAATCCTTCACTAACCTCCATCTCGAGTAAACTGGCAAAGAAATTCCATAGTTTGTAGGCTGGTGCCCCATGCCTAAATAGATGATTAAGAGACTCAATATTCGGCAGTCTACAACAATTACATTTAGACACAAAAGCCACTGCATGAGCTTGAATATTTGCATCCACAAGAACGGCATTCTATGCAATCTTCCATAAGAATAGTGACATTTTAGCTGGCATGTAGGATGCCCACATCCACTTGCACCTTTTGTTAGTACTTCTTGTAGGAAAGATGATTGACGACGCACTCGTAATGGAGAACACTCCATTAGATTGAGGCATCCACACAAGAGCATCCTTTTCCTCTTGCCAATCCACGTGCAACCTTCCAAAAGCCTCCCACATACAAGAAAGATCCTGAGGATCCCCTTGAACATGATTCACAAACAAGTCTCTATGATAGAACACGTCCCCCAACATGGCACTCAAATCAGTAAAAAGAGGATGGTGGAATCTGTCAAAAATGATACCATCTGTAGTCCATTTGTCCATCCAAAAACTAGAGTCCCCCTTTTTAATAACCCAGATAGAGTTAGATATAACCCAAGGCAGAACCTGCATAAGACATCTCCAACGTCTAGAAGCAAATGAAGGGATATAGGAAAGCCAACCCTTAACTCCAACATTATATTTAGTAGCACAGAAGATACTCCACAGAGATTCTTTCAAACGCAACTTCCAATAGCTTTTAACAACTAAAAGATGATGCATATCAACAATGGAACGTATACCCAAACCCATATCCTCCTTAGGTTGAGTACACTTTATTCAATTAAACCAATGCAACCTCTATTTGCCATCTTTACTCCCCCACAAGAAATCCCACATCAATCTATCCATGTCCTTAAAAATGTGTGATGGAACTTTCAATACAGACAAAGTATGAATAGGTATAAAACACAATATACTTTTAATCAATGTCAAACAGCCAACCATACTCAAGAATTTGTATGTCCACCCACCAATTCGGTTTTGAATTTTCTCCACCAAGCCATGAGTATAACTTCCCTTAAACGTACCCATTGCAATAGGAGCTCTTAGATATACCAAGGGCCAATCTCTCTTAGTGAAACCCATAAGGTGCTCAACATTGGAATTGGTACTAGTAGATGCCTTCAAAAATATTTGCATTTGTTTCGGCTTAACCGTTGGCCAGAATACCCTTCATATCTCAAACAAAAATCCTTATGATTATAAATAGAATTCCTGTCTAGTCTACAGAATAGAAGTGCATCATCAGCAAAGAACAAGTGAGATGGACAAATTCCTTTGCCAGTGGTAAAAAACCTCTGACACAAGCCCCTTTCGAATAACATAGCAATACCTCTACTAAACACTTCTTGTGCCAAAATAAATAAAGTTGGAGAAAGAGGAACACCTTGTTTCAATCCCCTAGAAACCTTGAAGAAACTTGACTGCCAGCCATTAATAATAACAGTAAACCAATTGTTATTCAAAGACTGGAGAACAAGGTCAATAAATCTCTTAGAAAAACCAAAACACCGAAGAGTATAGAGAAGAAAATGCCACTCTAGTCTGTCATATGCCTTAAGCATATCCAATTTGAACACAATATTAAATCCCCTACAATTTTTATCAATATCCCCAATCAAGTCCTGAGCTAGCTGAATATGATCATAGATATCCCTACCTCTGACAAAACCAGCTTGCTCCTTACTAAGCAGATTGGAAAGCCAAGGGACCAGTCTATTGTTCAAAATTTTGGAACAAATTTTTGTAAATATGTTGCCCACGCTAATAGGACGGTACTACGCAAAAGACACCAGGTTATCCACTTTAGGAATCAAACAAATTAAAGAAACTGAAATATCTCTATGTAATTTACCCCCAACAAAGAAAAACATCACAAGCTGAAAAAGGTCTTCTTTTAAAACCTCCCAAGCCGCCAAATAGAAAGGCAGAGAAAACCCATCAGGCCCAACTGCAGCATCTTTAGACATGGACTACATAGTGGAAAAGATCTCCTGAATATCTGGAATTTTAGTAAACCGCAGAGGCATATCCTTAGTGACCAACTTTGGAATGCACCCTAGAATAGATTCATCCACCAAACTTTCTTTTGAAGAAAAAAGCTCTCTATAAAACTCCCTACTTGCCTCCTTAATCCTACTCACCTCATTCAACAAGACACCATTCCCATCTTTGATAGCATTAATGAAAAAGCGGCTTCTACGTTGTTTCACCACATTATGGGAAAAGGAAGTATTCTTGTCACCCTCTGAAGCCATCTTCAATGTGCCCTTTGAGCCCAAAATTTTTCTTCCCTCTTCAAGGTGACATCCAATTCCAGTTGAGCAATAAGAAAATCATTCATCAATTGGGAACTAAAATTATCATCTAACCTTTGCTGCATAGTGGCCACCTTCTCCTTCGCCTTCTTGACCTTATCAAAAATATTCCCAAACACCCTATTATTCCACATCGACAGACCCCTCTTGAGTTTATTAATTTTCATTACCCAGCGAAGTGACATGTCCCCATTATCCACCACCTTTTCCTTCCAAGACTGCTTGATAACATACAAACATGAAGGATCATCCAACCACATGTCTAAAAACATGAAAGGGTGAGGACCAGATGATTGATCTGATACAAATGCATCAATAAGGGAGAATGATCCAACTGCACCCTAGATAAATGAGTAACCATATCCTGGAAATCAGTTAGATAAGAATTGATAAGACACCTATCCAGTCAAGTCGAGATTCTATGCTCTCCCAACTAATTATTGAACCAAGTAAAAGTAGGTCCCATATAACCCACATCAGTCAACATACAAGAAGAGACACAATCTTTAAACTCATTCATAAAAATCCTTCTCGGGAATTGCCCACCTTTCTTCTTTGTAGTGGAAAGAATAGAATTAAAATCCCCCATAACACACCAAGGAACTTGCCAACCCAAACTAGCTAGATGAACCAGGTGCTCCCAGAGATCTCTACGAATAACACCATCACAACTAGCATAGGCAATTCTAACATAAACCATAGAACCAATATCATTATTAATCATGGAAATAGAGAGAGCTTGAGAAGAACCATCTATCTGAGCCAATTGAGTAGAAAACTTTCAAAAAACCCATATTGTGGCCAACCCCACCTCACTAGAAAAGAAATTATCAAAGCCTAATACCTCCTTAAGAGCACCTCCTTGAGATGTATCCACCATAGGCTATAAGATAGCAACCAACCCATTTATGCAATTTAATCAGATTCTTAAGCCTTCTCACCATGGGGCGGTTGCCAAACCCCCTTGAATTCCATGTTAGCACCTTCATTGTATAAACAGGCAAAGGTATTCTGACAACTAGGGATGGACTTGCTTCTCGTTACTGGTCTAGCATGAGAATCCACGGAAGGCTGAGGCAGTTTGGTATCACCATCATCATCTCTGAAGGCTGCATTCTAAACTTTATGTGGTCTTCCCCTACGTCGTTTGCCTACTATCTTTCCCACCAGTTCACCATCAGACACTATCAATTCTTGCTCATCGACGTTATCATTCCCACAGCTCTCTTGTTGTATACACACTTCTTCATGAACAGATAAGCCTTCATCTTCGAGAACACCTCCCTTAGCACCTTCATTCATGTCCTCCTCAGCCTCACCAAACAGTGTTTCTGACACCTTCACCTGCTGTGATTCACTAAGTTCCCCTTGCATCACATTATCAATATCTTGTTGAGGAAAATTTTCACCTAAGCTAGCAGTATCGCCACTATCCTCATCATGGAAGACAACCTTTAGCATTTCTTGCACTTTTGTGTCTTCATCCCACAAAAAAGTTGGCTTCTACATGCTATTAGCCACTGCCCAAATATCTACAAGGTTCAAGAATCGTCCAACTACCTTCCACACTCTGCTTGGCTTCTTCCTTATAGGTGCTGCCTGATCTTTATCATTCTTCATCGTGGTATTCTCTCAACGCTTATGTGACCATGCCGGTGGAACCCTGGCACGGCTCTCCTACTACTCCGTGTGCGGAAACACACGAGGAGATCCGATACGTTCATGGAGAAAATGGTGAATCCGGAGGAAGAGATAAGATCCGGGAACACCAAGGGAAGACAAAAAGGATAAGAAAAGGAGTCGCTACCTAGTCTTTTAATGGAAAGACGAGGAAAACCAAAAACACAAGAAAATCAAGAAACAAAACAAAATGCAGAATGCATGTGTGATCCGTTCCTAATGGATAATGCACAAATGAATACGGGCCAGAGAAAGGGTAAGGATTCTGGTTACGCATGCGGAAGGGGTTAGCACCCCCATACGCCCGAGAAAACTCGGTCTTTCTAGGTTTCCTACTGTCAATGGTCTGCTAAATGTATGCTTGCTTATTCTATATGGTCATGCACGAAGATGATTGAAAACATGCCAAACCAAAGCAAAGAAAATGAATCAAGGGAAAAAAGTTAATCCGAGGGTCAAATGTAGGCATTGTTAATGCCGCATTACTGTACGCCTGTGGGTGATGAGGAAAATTGTGAAATTCTCAGATAGTGTCTCGCAAAACAGCGGAAATTAGGATAAATCTAAGAAAATCAAAAAGGGGAAAATAATCCTCATTCGGGACCATGTTGGCTTCGCAAGCCTTTTATCGTATGCCCTTGGGCGATGGAAAACCAAAACAAGTGAAAACCACGAAAAATCAAGGAAAATCCAGAAAACGATGAGAAAATAAAGCTCGGAACAAACTAGAAAAGCATGCACAAAGCAAGGTAGGAAAAGACAAGAAAACCTATGCAAAAAGATGTGAAAAGATATGCAAGTGTGAGTGCAAATATGAAAAATGCAGGCGTTTTGTGCAAAAAACCCAAAATATGAGGAAAGCTGAAGTTCAGAAGCCCAAATCCTCAAAAATATGTAGGAAAACACATCCCATGCATGTATGAAGAATTCGGGAGTCAAATGTGCATCCCTAGTCAAAGGAAGCTCTATAGGGGTCAGAATGCAATTTACCTACTAATGCATGCATGCAAATCAATTCTGCACAAAGTCTAGGTAAAAATGCAAGAAAATATCTCTAAAATGATTCAGGAAGTTTGAGCGGCAAAATGGTCATTTTACCGTTGAAAACAGGTAATCAGAACAATTCTGCAAAGCATAGGGGCTAAACTGCAAAAAACCTAGCAAACAAAGCACTCCAGGAAGTTTCTGTGAAAATTCAGGGGCAAAAATGTAATTTTCACTGAAATTAAAACATGTAGAAGAATTTCGGTGAAAAAGAAGGGTTAAAATGCAATTTACAAAAGAAAATATGCTTCTGGAGAGTTTTCTAAAGATGTTCAGCGTGTTCCATGCAATTTTCACATCAAAACATGCTCTCTAGATGATTTCTATGAAACACAGGGGCTCAAATGCAATTTGCATAGGAAAATCATGCTTGTGGAAACCTTTAGAACAAATCCAGGGACTGTTGTGCAATTAAACCACAAAAATGAACACTTTGGAAGGTTTCAAAACACTACAGGGGTTTAAATGCAATTTTTACTGTAAAAATGAACTAACAGAAACATTTTGAAGAAGATCAGGGGCTTATATGCAATTTTCACAAAGAAAATGAACAGTCAGAAAATTTCAAAGGAAACGCAGGATCTTCTATGCAATTTGTTTGAAACAAAATACATTTAAAAAACTCTAGAGGGCTTTTATTAAAGTTTTAAACTCAGAAAACATTATTTTAATTGTTCAGGGTAAAACATGTATTATTTTCAGTTAAAACTTTATTCGAAAGATTTAAAAAAATGATTGCAGGACCTAAAAGTAATTCCAGAAGGACCTAAATGAAAGAAAAACATTGTTTCTGTATTTTATTCAAATAAAATGTTTTAAATTGTTTTTTAAATGAAAAAAAGAAACGACGGTCGCCGTCGCTGGAGGGGGCAAACAAGGCCTTCTCGTGGTCTGATTTTAGATCAGACTTCACGGGAGGCAAGAAGAAGGAAAGAGAGAAGGATCCAACGGAGTGGATCGAAAACTAGACGGCTGGGTCAACCTCCCACCTCGCTCACCGTCGAGGCTACTCCGGCGACGTACCCAAGGAGGTTGGGGGTGCTTGGGACGACGGCGCTGCAATCCGGTGGTCCAAAGGGCTTCAGGGCGTCGAGAGGAACCCCCTCCCCTCTCCTAGAGCTGAATGGAGTGGCTGGGGGTTGCGTCAGTCGTCAACGGTCCGTCTCCGGCGAGATCGGTTGCTGCGGCTTTCCAGTGGTCAGGGCGCGATCCTAGAGGATCCAGAGTGCTCAGGGAACGTCGTGGAGTGATTCTGGAGGCACAGAGTAGCGTGGAGTGGTCCACCTCAGGCGTGGTCGTCTTCTCTGGCGATGGCGTGACTAGAGCAGTTTTCCAATGATCTCGTGCGGAGCTGCCTGGAGCGGTGGAGCGGCGATCCAAGGAACGGAGAAGCTCGAGGGAGGCTAGAGAAGGAGGACAGGAGGCTCGGGGGTCCAGGAGACTCTCTGGATTGCCTCGCCCCCCCCTCTATCGTCGGAGTGTGGCGACGACGGTGCACGACAGAGTGCTGCTAGCCATGGGATCGCTCTGAATCCCTTGGAAACGCTCTAGGAAGAGAAGAGGAGGTCTAGAGGATTAGAATTTAGAGAATTAGGTGAGATTAGATGGGGTACCAAACTGGAGAAACCTCGTCGGAGCTCTGGAACGATGGCCTTCCTCCTCCACGACAGCTCTCGCTTTGGAATTCCCTCCTTCTTGCTCTCAATTCTCAATTCTCTCGTGTGTTCTAGGGGTGTCCTCCTCAATTCAGTGTCCTCTTCCTCCTCCTTATAGGAGAACGAAAACCCAACCCAAAACCGACAAGGGACCAAACATGTAATAGAATCGAATAACGACACTCTAACTCTACTAAACCAACACAAAGAAAAACAAAAAAACAGACTAACTGCATGCTAACGGCTGTCCCCTGGCAGCTCCCCCTTGGTCGTCAACAAGATGAACAGCGATCCAAGCTCCGGCAATGGCTGAGCCAATGGCTGAGCTGCCTTGGGAGGTACTGATCCAGTGGAGTTCGAGCTGGTTGATGAGCTCCAGTAAATTCAGTGGCTGATCATGATGAATTATGAGAGATTAATGAAGAAAATATGATTCAGTGGGGAGAGAGAAGATTGAGTATGGCTTGTGCATTTTCTGGTAGAAAAAAGGAATATTAGTAAGTGATGATTATGAATAGGGAAATTAAAGTGTTAGGTTAGAAAACAAAGAAGAGGGAAAAGAAAAAGGAGTATTTATGGTGGGTCTTCATGGACTCTGGGCTCAATTTGGGCTTATGTGGGCCTTGTGGGCCTTCATGGGCCCAAATGGGTCTAGGTGGGCCCAAATGGACCAAATGGGCCCAAACAAGTCGCATGAGCTTTTAAAGAGTTAAAAAGGCCTAATTAGGTCCAATGGGCCAAAATGAGCTCAATTAGGGTTAAATGGGCCTATGTGGGGCTTCATGGGCCCAATTGGGTCTCCATGAATTAAATGGCCTAACTGGATTAAAGATCAGCCACCACATCTCCATCCTGCAAAATTAGAAAAACTGGGGTGTCTACAGCTTAACTCAAGCATCTTGAGCTATAGTCCTCTCTGCTAGCCTACCACATGCAGCAGCTAAATGGCCTCTTTTTCTATAGCACTTGCAAAACAAAGGCCTATTCTTGAGCTTCATCGATTGGAATTCCCCATGGGCTTCCATTCCCACATACACCTTTGTATGACATTTACGTAGAAGATCCATCTCCACACAGAGCCTCACACACACCGCTGTCGACTGAGAAGATGTTGCACCAGCACTACACAACAATGGCCCATAAAGTTTAGTAATCAATTTAATGAACCTAGGCTTATAGTAACACTGTGGCAGAGCTTGTAGTGAAACCCAAATCGGAGCCATATTGTTTTCAAACATAGGACGAAACCATGGTGTCCATCTAAAAACCTTGATCATCTTCCCTTTCATTATCCATCTCTATCGCGTATAAATTTTAGGGAAATCAGCCTCAAGATTAAACCTTACCAACAGATGATGCTTATCAACAACAGATATCACCGCAGACCTCCAAACACTCCAGTTGGAGAGAGCACAGTGAACTATAGAGATCGGCAAGTGCATAGAGAAAAACATAAATATCAAAGCCGTCTTATAAGGCAAAGACAGACGAGCAACCTCCACCAGCGTAAGGATTATTACTGGCCAATCAAAATTCATCAAAGGTTCTCTCACCGGAATATCATCATCTGCCATCGAGCTACGCACCATATCAACAAAAGATCTCCCCTCCACCCTTGAAGAGGATGGACCTCCTCCTGGGTCCTCCGTGATAGAGAAACCCAACATGACTAGCGTCGAGCACAAGAACCCAACAGCACTAATTCCCAAGAAAATAAGGAGAACCCTAATACCCTCCTTTCGTCTGACAACACACCAGAACCCGAGCACCAAAGTCACTAGAGCCCGAGCACCACCGACAACACACTGGACCCGCAATCGGCATGCAAAGACTAGCACAGAGTTCATCGGAGAAAAACCATGTAAAGAATGTCGCTAGTGAAACCCTAATACTATGAAAAACCCTTTAAAGTCGATGGACCCACCTCTTGACCTCTACCAAAGATCCCCCACAAGCAGCCCCAGTGCCAGAGAAATGCCAGAGGAACAATGATCTAGGGTTCAGACGATCAACCCTCGGGAGTCCTTTTAGCTATCTGCATTATTTATTTCATTGTCTATTATAGAAATACGAAACAAATCAAGTTCTAGGGCAAACACTCTCTTGGCAAGTACTTTCTTGTCCTTCCCAATAGACACACGCTTATTCAAAAAGTGAACTTCCAAGCAATTTGTTATGAGTGCAAGAACAGAAATAAGATTGTACCTTATCTTAGGTGCATAGAAGACATCCTTCAATATTATAATGCTATCTCCTAAATCTAAGCAGTAAGAGCCAACACTTTTCACATCCAGATATGTGTTGTTTCTCATGTAGATGTGCTACTCATTAGATTTGAATTTCATGAAGGATTCTAACCCTTTATTTGTTTTCGCAATATGACAGTAGCACCAAAATCTATCCACCAATCATTTGAGCTTAGCATGACGATGTTATTGCATTCCACTATGCTAATGAAGACTCTCTTGTTGCCTTTATGTTCTAGTGCCTTGCCTTGTTTCCTTCCTTGATAGGACAATTTGCTCTAAAGTGGACAAATTGACCACACAAATGACAAGATCCTCGTGGCATCTTTGACTATAAATAGTTTTTGAACTACACCCTATTCGGTTTAGTTCTTTTATTTAGTCTTTGTCTTTCCTGGGCTTTCGATGTGTAATATTACCTTCCTTTAGGTTTATTTTTGGGCAAAAAGGAATGTAACCTTTATTAATGAAATGATAGGTTACAAAGCTCAAAGGCTACTAATGACTATGGAGGACATCCAGAGTCTAGAGTACTCTAGAGCATACAAACATGCTCACCTATTCATAAAGAATAGCAACCCTTACATAAATAGAATAATATAGAAAAATATTAAATGAAAATTAGCAAGGGGTGGCAATCATGCAGAGTACATGAAAAGCAAAAGAAACCTCATCCCAAATCCCAAAAACCTAGCCCTTGTAGGAAAGAAGAGAAAGGGGAGAAAGCTTCTTTGAGTACTTAGCCATCACAAAAATCTTCTAGTTATGATGCAATAACTAGTGAAATTTTCCTAGAATTTCATTTGATGTATAGAAGGGATACTCCATTTATCAAGGTCGTAGATCCCTTGTAATTCTAAAGGCATCTCATTAAAAGAATTATAGAAAGAATCCTTCTACAAGAGGCTTCCTTGTTTCGCAAAGAAATCAGTTGCAACATTACTCTCCCAGTAGTTGTGGGAGAAGTAAATTGAGGAGAAAGACGAATGTTTTTGGATCAACCTACACCATTTTAAGCATTTCCAATAGACTGGAAGCTCTCCTTTCAACATACAGACCACAAGAAGCGAATCTAAATCAACAGTAGCTAAGGAGATATTCCTTTCTCCATAAATTTGAAGAAGAACCCATATAGCTCTCATCTTTGCAACATTATTTGTCCTAGCTCCATAGTAGCTAGAGAAGGCTAGAATAATAGAACCCTCAGACATCCTAACAACTCCACCTCCACCTGTAGTGTTGGACATGCATTAAGCACCCACGTTTGCTTTTAGCCAATACCAAAATGGTAGCCATTTAATCACCATATACCAATGCTCAAGAAGCTCAAAAATATTGAAACCTTTAGCAAGTTACTCATAGGCCACACTCCCCAGATCATAGGATTTTTTATCTTTCATCATGACATTGCAATTAGTAATGATAAGGGACAATACCTGTGCCCAAGACTTGTAAATGTTTCAAAATATCATAGCATAATGTTCCTTCCAAATGTGCCAACGTATGAAACCTGGAATGACACCAATAAGATACTTTCTATATGAAGAAGTCCTTGAAGCTTGAGCGCATACCTGGATAATGTCAAACACACACTATTGAACAAGCAGTTTAAGAAGGTCGCCAAAGAATAACCATAGTTTCTTTGCTAAGTCCCCTTGAAGATATGTTACAATGACTCACATTGGGCATTCACACAACAGTTGCATTTAGAGGTCATGGGGATATTGAGCCTTCTGCTAATCTCCTCAATTGCCACCCATTTTCCACAGCAATAATGAGACTTTGGAGGGGAAGGTAAAGGACCATAACCATTTGCAAAGGTTGGAACATGTGTTGATAATATTTAAGGCCTTCCACAAGCTTTTCATAAAGAAAGCCCCATCCCTTGTTGGTAACCATATGAGTCTGTTGTCCTCTCCATTAGGGTTTGCCTAAAGGGCTCTCAATGCTTGCCACATCTTATGAGATTGATTAGCATCAACATAATCAAGAAACAGATTCATGTGATGGACTGCATCAAAAATGGATATAGAACAATCAGCCTAGGTGCTCATGTGAAATTTTTCATGAAGAATACCACCTCCCCAACATTTATCATTCCAAAATGACTTGTTACATTTATCTATAAGCTAGAAGAATTGGGAGACCACCAAAGGAAGTATGCTCATAATGCCTTTCCATCTCATAGAGCAAAAAAGAGTGCACTAGCCCTTGTACTCGTCATTATATTTGATTAAGCAGAACTCACTCCATAGAGAGTTCTTCAGAAGCAACTTCCGACAGCTTATGACAGCAAATAGAAGATGGGTATCTTGCAAACTACAAATGCCAAGTCCCATGTTTGAGAGGGATGATGTGCATGTAATCCAATTAATCCAGCAATGTTTTTTCTTCCCTTCAAGGTAACCCTAAAGAAAATCTCTCATACCTTTCTCAATAGACTTCAATATTGGTAGGGACCTTCATGACAGCTAAAGTGTGTATAGGAATAGAGGACAACAAATTCTTGACATGGACCAACCATCCACTCATAGATAAGAAATGAGCGCTCTAGCCATTTATATGTGTGACAATCTTGTCAACCAGATAATTGAAATATTGAGGCTACATACGTCTAGGGGCTATAGGTGCACAAAGATAATTCAAAGGCCAAGGTCCTTTAGAAAAACCCATAGAAAGCTCCACTTGTTTGTGAATACCAAGTTTTTCCTCCAATAGTATGTACATTTATTCATGCCCATATGTTGACCCAACATGAGCTCATAATTAGTAATGAAGTCCATGAGCCTATTAACTGTACGAGAAATAGCCCTACAGAATATCAAAGCATCATCAACGAAGAAAACATGGGAAGGAGTGATACCTTTGTCGATAGTAGAGAAATAATCGCAGAGCTTACCTTCAAATAATTTCTTCATGCCTCTATTGAACACCTCCTATGCAAAAATGAATAGGGAGGGAGAGAGTGGATCTCCTTATTTGAGCTGCCTTGAGGATTTGGAAAAATGACATTGACAACCATTAATAATTGGAGTAAACCAGTTATTTATTAGAGTCCATTTAATATGCTCAATAAATCTAGCGGAGAAACCAAACCTATGCAAATCTTTATACAAGAAATCCAACTCTAGTCTATCATAGGCCTTCAACATATCCAGCTCGAAAACAATATCTCCCCCCTCCACCCCTTACATTTTTTATTTAGTTCAGTGATGATTTCCTGAGCAAGTTGAATATACTAAAAAATGTCACGTCCTTTAACAAAACTAGCCTATTCTATAAAAATCAATTTCGACAAGATGGACATGAGGTGATTATTCAGAATTTAAGAGAAAACTTTGGATAAAGCTTTAATAGTCTGTGTGTCATGTAGCCAATTACCCTCGTCATTTTTAATAACATGTATAAAGCTCTTTTGTTCTCTATCGATGACACGATTATGGAAAAATGTTGTGTTTTTGTCTCCTTCTTTTAACCATTTATACCAAGACTTTTGACTCCAAAAACACTCTTCCTACTGAAGGGTGTCATGTAAAAGTTGATATGCTTCAACAAGGCACTGCAAACCATCCTCCTTGAAATGAGAGTCTAACATCTACTAAGCAATGCCCACCTCCTTTTCTGCTTTCTTAACATTTTCAAAAATTTTCCCAAAAGTCATTCTATTCCATTCACAAAGATTCTCCTTAAGTCATTTTAATTTGAGGAACCATCTGAATGAACAGTCACCCATGTCTTCAACAAGAGAAGCCTAGGATTCTTTGATAGCATGCAGACATCTATTATCATGCATCCATGAATTTGAAGAGTTTCGGTCCCACATCATTGTCAGAGAAAACTTCCATCAGAATAGGAACATGATCAGAGTAGGTTCTAGGAAGATGTAGAATCTTAGCCTGAATATCAGAGCTCCTAGGATTCCACTGACATTGATCCAGCCTCGCAAGAATCAATTGTTATCCCTGCTGGTTATTGCACCATGTCAAGGATGGACCAGTAAAACCCACATCCTGCAAAGAACAATTCTCAATACATTTTCTGAAATCATCCATGTTTAATTGTCTGGGAAACCAACCACCTTTCTTCCTGAGGGGAAAGGATTGTATTGTAGTGCCCCACATCACTCCATGGCCTATCTGTAGGATCGAGTGGCTTCTCTAGAGGGGGGATGAATAGAGAATCTTAATTTTCTAATATAAAATTATCCAATTTTAGGTATAAGTTTGACAAAATGAA
>JAMKQA010056846.1:0-11962 GCA_024699735.1 Posidonia australis | reverse complement strand
ACTCATGCGTTTTCCTGGTGGTTTTGTTCGCAGGTGCAGGCATGCGTTTGGTTTAGCGTAGTGCATATAGTCTGGAGTCTGCTAGCCGCACACACAGGTTCCTGGTGGTTTGATATTTTATTGTTTAGCTTTAGTTTTCCTGTAATTTAATTTGTTTAAATTATTGTGGAAAATTTGGGGCGTGACAATTTATTCCTTGTTTCTATCTAGTTATTAAAGCTTCTCGTGATTCATTGGTGAAGAATCTCATTAGGACTTTTGAGAAGCTTTCCGGTAAGAATTATCTTCTTTAGTCATAGAGTTTTGAGACGTTCGTTTTAGCACATCGGAAGTTGAAGTATCTCACACATTTGCTTCCTAACAGTAATGCAGATACATATGATGATTGGCTTGTTAATGATGTGGTTATTGTTTCGTAGTTGGTTAACAGTATGGAGTCCTCAGTTACACAAGGAGTTATGATGTTATGTTCGGTGAAGAAAATTTGGGATACCCTACGTCTTACATATGGCTATGAAAAGAATATATATTGTGTATTTGAGATATATGAGCAATTGTTTACATTACGTTAAGGGGATTAGTCGATTCAGGAGCACTTCACAGTCCTTCGTGTTCTTCTTGATGAACTTGATATTTATCAACCGTTGACCCTTGACATTACTCAGTTACGTTAGTATCGTGAGGAGCTCATTATTGTTCCTTACTTATCTAGTCTGAACTCAAATCTACAGATATGAGGACAAATATTAGGTGCTGACAGTGTCTTATAAACCACATTTGTTAGAGTTCTCTGGATTTCCACAGCCATTCCTACCACAGTGTCAGAATAGTAGATGATGACAGTTACACGAAGTCGTGGACGTGATGGCTTTCGAGGGGAAGGTCGTGGACACAAAGACACTGGAGGATGTCCACGATGCTCACACTATGGACAAATGGGACAAGATAGACAAATGTTGGATTATCATTAGTCGCCCTCAGATCGTGTATGTTACTACTAAGTCATCACCTACTACTTTCACCAGTGTGGAGAAGATGGTGTCCATTTCTTAGGCTGATTATGAATGATTTTTGTACTTAAAGGTCACTGACTCCATTGCCACAGCTTTCCATGCCCACTTTCTCAGATACTAATGCTCTTTTGGCCTTTAAAGATATCTCTTGGATTATTGAATCAGGTGCTTCATCCCATATGTCAGGTATAAAAATCCTTTTTACACGTTTGTCTCAGCTTTGTGATATCTGTTCAATGGCCATCATTGATGATCGGTCTTGTTCACTTAGTGGAGGAGTTGTGCAAGTTTTTGTTCAACTATCACTTGAAAAAGTCTTTTATGTACCTGAATTCCTAGTTAACCTTCTTTCCATTAGTATCATCACGAAACAATTACTATATTCTGTGATTTTTTTTCCTTTTCATTGTATTTCTCAATATTTACAGATGGAGGAGAGGATTGATTTGGACAGTGATCAAGTTAATTGTGTGTACATTTTGGCCCGTGATGATATACCTCGAGGACTTGCATTTGTGGCATCTGCATTTAAATCTTTTTTCTTATGGCATCGCCAGTTAGGCCACCCATCACATCAGATGTTACAACAAGCCTTATCATGGGTTTCAGTTTCTCCGTTTTAGTGTGAATCTTGTCAGTTGCGCAAGCATTTTTGTGCTTCCTTTAAGTGTTTGTGTCTTGTGTCTAGTCGAAATTTGTTTGAGTTAATTTATTGTGACATCTGGAGTCCAACTAGAGTCTCTTCTGTATCTAGTCATTGTTGTTATATTATTTTTATTGATAACTTCTCAAGAACGTCATGGGTATATTTACTTAAGTCATATGTTTGATGTTCTCAAAACTTTTATTACTGAAATAAAAAATCAGTTTAATGTTACTCCAAAATACTTGTATACAGATAATGTTCTTGAATTTATCCAATCTAGTGTTCAATCTTACTATGCATCTCTAGGCATTATACGTCAGACTACTTGCTCTCACAAATCTCAACAAAATGGGGTTGCTGAGTGCAAATTAAGACATATTCTGGATGTCACTCGCACTTATGCTACATATAAATGTTTCAAAATTTCTTTGATCTGCTCTTCTTATTGCCACATATCTTATAAATAAGATATCTTCTACACCTTTAGAAGGAAAGTTCCCATTAGACGTCTTCAGCAAAACACATAGTTCAAAGGTTTTTGAATGTCTTGCTTTTGTTTAGGATCTCTCTCTTGATCTTGATAAATTGTCCATTAGATCCATCAAGTGTATGTTTGTTAGTTACTCTTACACTTAAAGAGGGTATCGATGTTTTCATCCTCCAACAAAAAGATATCTTGTGTCTGTTGTTGTCACATTCTTTGAAACCAAAATCTGGTCTGATGGTGCCACTTTTGATGTTGAGTGTTCCCTTCCATCTTTTGTTGATCTTCCTTCCACAGGTGCTACTCAGGACGTCTCTATAAATATGAAGGGATCTCTTTCTTTACAGGTGTATTATCGCCATCAGAAGACAAACTTGCTTCTGACGATAGAATCATTTTCTTTTACAGCTGTAAATTCATCTTCAATTGATTTTGATCTCCCAATTGCATTTTGTAAGGGTACCTGTTCCTCTGTAGCTCATCCCATTTCACATTCTGTATCTTATGACTCTCTTCACCTTATTTTTCATACCTTTACCTTGTTCATTTCCTCTGAGTTACTTCTCAAGAATTATCAGGAGGCACTACTACATCTAAAATGAAAGGCAGCTATAGATGAGAAAATAGCGGCATTATTCGATTGTAGCACTTGGAAGTTGGTGACTTGTCCTGCTAGAGCTACCATAATTATCTGTAGATGGGTATATACGGTCAAGTACAAGGTCTATGGCTCAGTTGATAGGTATAAAGTAAGATTGGTTGCTTGTAGTACAATGCAGAAATATTCTCACTTGTTGCACGTTTCAACTCTATCAGAGTATTGTTATCTGTTGTTATTAATAATTCATAGGAGTTGTGTCAACTAGATGTAAAGAATGTCTTCTTATACGATGATTTGGTAGATTTTATGTTTATGAAGTAATCTTTAAGGTATATTGCTCAAAGGGAGGATAGAATATGTATGTTGAAGACGGTCATTTATGGATTAAAACAAAGTTTCAGAGTCTGGTTTGAAAAATTCAATTATGGTAGGAGGCTTCCAGAGATGTGGTCGATCACTTTATGTTCTATAAGAGGACTACAAAGGGATGTATCTTACTGGCAGTGTGTGTTGATGATATATTGGCATGTAGATGGATTTTAGCATAGTGTACATAGTCCGAAGTCTTGTAGCCACACACACAGGTTCCTGGTAGTTGATATTTCTATTTAGTTTTTAAATTTTTGTAATTTAATTTGTTTTAAATTATTATGGGAATTGGAACGTTACACTAAGAATATAGATAAGCCACGGTACTTCCTCGAGATTGACTTTGCCTATGGAAGCAAAAGATGACGCTGTCATAGAGAAAGTATGTTCTGAACTTTCTTCAAAGGATAGGATTGTTAGGATGCAAACTAGAAAATACTCTCATTGATCACATACCATCCTTCTGGGACAATACTTCAGAGTTGTATGATCTTGGTCAGTATAGATGATTGATTGACGAACTTATATATTTGATAGTGACACAGCTTGACATTTCATATGTAATCAGTCTACTGAGTCAATTCATGCATGAACTTAGAAAAGTACATTGGGATAGAGTTTTATGGGTTCTTGCATATGTTAAAGGTGTACCTGGAAAGAGGTTAATATACAGAAAAAATGGTCATCTGAAGTTAGAAGCATATTCTGATTCAGTATATGCTAGAGACAGAAGAGATGGAAAGTCTGTATTAGGTTTTTGCACATATGTAGGAGGAAATCTTGTCACTTGGCATAACAAGAAGCAAATGTAGTATTCCTGTCTGACGTAAAGGTAGAATACAGTTCCATGGCACAAACGGCTTGCGAGTTTATGTGGATTAGATCACTCCTGTCAGAGCTTGGTTTCATGATTGAGACACTGATTCCTATGCATTGTGATAATCAAGTAGTTATGTTTATTACTAATAATTTCTTCTTTCATGAACGAAAAAAACACGTAAAAGTTGACTGTCATTACATTAGAAATATGATGATGCGAAGAATTATTTCAATACCATATATTTAGTCATTAGAGCAGTTGGTTGATATTTTCACAAAAGGATCAGGTGTAGGGATTTTGAACTCCTTATGTACTAAGCTGAGTATGATAGATATATATGTTCCAGCTTGAGAGGGAGTGTTAGATATGTTATGTTATGTAGTTTAGTGGTCTTTGTTTATATAGATTATTGGATATCCAATTATCTGAAAAATCTTATATATATATGTAACTGCATCCCTTAATGTAAGATAAATCCTTTTTCCTCAATTTCACAAAGATGATAAGGAGAAATAAAAGGAAAACGCACAACACCTATAGGACATAAGCAACAGACTCACAATAGAAAAGGAAAACCCAACAAAATAAAGATAGAAACGGAGTGTGTGAGCCATACACCACCACTTGCAATTATATTAGATAATGATTTAATTGAAAAAGCACCATTCTTACGCACCTTCACTTGATCGAATCAGGAGTAGAGAAATTGTAAAAGGAACCATGGGAATCCAGAAGAGAAAGGAGCACCAAGAGTTCTGGAATTTCTACATCCCAGAGATACCTTTTAAATCAAACATCTTCCCTACCTGGGATCTCTTGAAACACTCTCAAATCCTCGAAGAAGGAAAAGATGCAACACAAAATAGAGAAGGGCAATTTAATTTAGGTGTAGTCAAACCCAGCCACTCATCTTCTCAGAATCTAACCCATTCACCATATCCTAAACTCCATAACCATACCACATCTTATCGGCTCAAACTCTATAATGCTCCTCCAAATTCTGGACATCCTACTCACATGTTCCTCCACCCTTAGGAATTTACCCTTATACCACTTTCCTAATATGAGTTGTTGCCACATGGAACCCGCCACCTTGACTTAACCTCTAAATCCATTTCCCTAGCAAAGTTAGATTGAAGGATCGGAAATCTCGTAGACCAACACCCCTTCCTTTCTTGACTGGCAAACCTTATTCCATACAATCATATGAAACCCAATAACACCTTTTTTGTCTCCTTTCCATAGGAACCAACACATTATCTGTACCAACTTTTTTACAACAGCTCTAGGAATTCCAAACATCAATGGATAGTATATATACGCAGATTAGTAAGAACAACATTGATTAAGGAACTTCTCTTCCTAAGCACAAATGCTTCCCTATCCATCTTGATAATCTTTTCTCAAATCTATAGACAATTGGATTCCAATCGCACACCTTTAATCCTCTTTTAGTCAAAGGAAGGCCAAGGTAATTGAGAGGAAACAATTCTTTCTTGCACCTTAAGAAATCAACCTCATTTTATACCATCTGTTCATCCATGCAAACACCAATAACAGTAGACTTTTGGAAATTCACCTGCAAAGGAGTGATCATACCAAACAGACTTAGATTCATCATTTGTTGATGGAATGTGCCACAAAAAACCAATGTGTCATTAGTATATTATAGATACAACTGATATCAACCCTCTATAAGGAGAAAAGCCTTGAAATTGACTGTTTACTTATAGCTTTAATGCACAATCGACCAAATACCTCTGCAACCAGGGAAAAGAGCAAAGGGGATAGCATGTCTCCTTAGTGAAGCCTATGGCCACAAGGAAAGAAACCATTTAGGCCTGCATTAACTAGCACCGAAAATTGAGTCGAACTCCTGTAATATCTAAAATTGAAATTTAGTAACATTTAAAATTTAAAATTTTTAAAAAATTCACTAAAACTTTAAACTTTTAGTAAATTTTAACCTTAGATGTAGATCAAAAAACTTATTAGGTCGAAATCCTATTTCAAATCGAAATTTAAATTTGTTTGATCATTTTCATTAACTTCAGTAAATTTATCGCGTTTCTATCGATATTTTCACTGATGTTCAACACATTTTCTATTTTTGTTGGACTAAAATTCAACAAGAAACCAACATTTAAAATTATGGTATTAATGTCAATATTAATTATTTATTTTCATGTCCGAGGCATATGTGTGTTGGTACCTAATATGGATGTGGATACATTTGCTCCATTTGCACCCTTAGTTGGGTTATCCTTGGGGACTAAACTCTACTCACGAGAATAGTTGATAAAGTTTTACATTTTGTCACTAATATTGGTCATGAAGGGCATCTTGCTGTCGTTGGTTTGGATATGATTGATGTTTTTTCTTCAAATTTCTCACTTAACTTCTTAGACACATCCAACAATAGAAAAACATGTTTTGCATTGCATGTGATTATTCAGGAGAGGGTCCGTTTCCACAACTGTGGACCATCTTGGGTTCCTGGACTTATTGCCATGAGCATTGAAGATGGGCATAAAGGGTTCCCTGGCATGGCTCAATTAGATCCCATGTACGTGTCAATAATCTACCTCTAAAGGACATCCTGTTTTCTCAATGAATGCTTGTTTATAATTCCATTTCATTTTGAAGCTACTCCTATGTTGCCGTGATAATTAATGCATCTCCAACTGAAGCCACACTTACCATTCCATCACTTCGTTCAAAAACATTCCAATTGCATCCCATACAGGTATCTTATACTTTTCATTAATTACACTATAACATGCTTAATGCATGTCTCCTCGGGACTATCCTGGAACTGACTTTTTTATGTGACTTGTTGCAGTTGAACTCAGCTGATAAATTAGTAAAAAGATCAGTATATGCAGCCTCCTCTGGTTGCTTTACTGTTCCTCATAGAACCACTTCAGTGTTTGTAGAAGTCCGAGGCACCTGATTGCACACAGAATGTTTGAAAAATATTGTTCATTTCCCTGAGATCACTACTCAGCATTTGAATGGAAACAGCATGATCAAATCAAGTCCAATAAAAAGTAATTATTAATGAAGGATCAATTGAAGCAAGTGCCACTTGTCCTCTGCAATACCCTAAAGCTTCTAATGGTTCCAAAGCTAGATTAATGCGAGGACACTCTGAAGACAGGCATTATGTTTTGTTATTTTTTCTGTTTTATTTGATTTTTGTGAAATAATGATCCGAAATGAACTAGAACTGCATAATCAGATTTTCTTAATATTTTCTCTCTATTTGATTATGTTTCAATCTTTTTGAGAAATTTACATGTAATCTCTTTATATTTGAACTTACAACAAACCTTCGTGTTTAAACAATGACCTTGTGACGTCTAGGTGTCACATCTTAATTTTTAATTATTATTATTATTTCTTGTTAATTTCTAACACTAAATTTTTAAGTCTAAATTTAATCATTAATAAACAATATAATTAACAAGAATAAATTAAAAATGACATATACAAAATCTTTGATATGTAGTTGAGTTACTTTCTCTGTGTATTAGTAAATGTCTTATCTTACCTACATCTATGAAAAAAACACAAATAAAACATGAGTGATTATTGAAAAGCTATTCAACACACTCATCTAAAACAAGTATGAGACAAATAAAATTTAGAATCGAACTTGAAAATAAGTCAAAGGATGGTAGAAATCTCAATTATTTTATTGTTCGAGTAGGAACCTCAAAACATCGAACTCTTCACATAGGAAAAATCATGTGGAAAGTCAACTGCCAAGACACAGTGTACCAACTAATCGTGACTGTGTGTTAAGGGAAAAGTTCTGAAAACTAAACAAAAAGCAAGATCTCTTAAAGTTTGAGATTTGTCACTCAAAACATGTTTCAAAATTGACATTGTAAACTACAAAACCATGAGGCAATCTACTGATATTGCATAAGCATGAATCCTTTTAAACTTGTTTTTCATAATCATTATTTTTGTTCTTTTTAAAACGTTGTGCATCTTTGAAATTACTTTATGCATTTATGGAAAGTCAAATCATGGTTAAAATCAATAGAAAATCACAACACACGTACGGAGTGTAAAATCCGATTGTGTCATCCTGACCATAGATAATTGAGTAGTCCAAGTAGTCATTGGGAGCTTGAATCTCGATCCACACTACATTGTCATGGAGATTCATCCTGTACAAGAGTCCATCAGTCTCAAGAATCATTCCTCAAAGTCCATTATATATAACAACCTGAGATACGTCCATGAAAGTCCTTGATGTTCGGGCTACTCAAAGACTCGAACTCCAAATCCTGTCAGTACCACCGCTTGGGTTCTCTAGGGATTCGAATCTCGGACCTTGCAATGCCCTTAGTCTTGGGGACTCGAACCCTAGACTCTTTCAGCAGTACATCTCAGGGATTTAAACCTTAGACCTTACTGGGAAAAACTCGACAACCATGACCTCAAGTTCGGACCTAACTTTCTAAAAGTCTCAAATACCCCTGGTCCATCGGTATGGTCCTACAACTATGTGACTCCTACTAAGAAAATTTTGGTAAACTCTTTTTAAAAATATTTGCAAACCATGTATTTCCTTTTCAAATTTCTTTGGAGTCTATTTTTGAAAATTATTTTGAAAATTATCTTGAAAATACTGCAAATACAGTGTAGAAATTTACCACCAAAAGTTCCAAGACTCTGTATTTCTTTTCCAAATCATTTGAAAAACCATTTCCAAAGCATTCAATATTTTTTTCAAATCATTTGAAAAACCCTTTGAAAGTACAAGACTCAAAACATGACCTAGACAGTTATTTTATCAGGCCAAAACCATGCCAAAATCACACCTAAATCAGATTCAATATCTAATCCTAGGGTTAATTATGATCTCATTTATCCTTCTAGGCTATTAAGGAAAACCTTAGTATTTGTAAGTCCTTTAATCTTTTATTTCATCGACAACACAAGGAGAAAATCTTGCTAAATCTTTTCAAACCTTATCTCATGATCATTCTTAACCATTTTGTAATTATCTATGTCATATAAACATCTATAGGATTATTATAACATCTAAACATAATAAAAGCCACCAATAAAAATCCATTAGGGACTCAAATGCAATTTCCATGCATATGGGCACTAAAATGTAATTTAATGCAAAAATGAAGGGTTGGATCGCAATTTTCCGAGTAAACTGTGTCATTGTCTTCCTCCTCTCTTCCAGACATGTATAGTACTAATCATAGGTAAATAGTCACTATTAAAAATCCACAAATCATTCAAAAATTACATATAAGATATTAAACTGAAGATCTTAAGATACTCTATCATTTGGAACAAAAAACATAAAGATTTAATGTATAAAGCTTGAGATAAAATCACTATTCACAATACTATTCATTCGAAAATAGAAAACTCAATCGATCTCACCACATACATTCAAAAATCACATAGAATACAGCAAATTGAAGATTTCGAGATGATCTACCATTTGGGATAAAAATCATCAAGATTTGATGCTTGTAGCTCAAGATATTACAATCCAAAACTCACATTTACTATTCACAGTTACTGTTTGTGACCATGCTGGTGGAACCCTTGCGCGGCTCTCCTACTACTTAGTGTGCAGAAACACACGAGGATATCCGATATGGTCACGGCAAAAATGGTGAATCTAGAGGAAGAGACTAGACTTGGAAACACCAAGGGAAGACAAAAAGGATACGGAAAGGAGTCGCCACCTAGTCTTTTAATGGAAAGACGAGGAAAACCAAAAAACACAAGAAAATCGAGAAGCAAATAGGATGCAGAATGCATGCATGTGCTCCGTGCCTAATGGACAATGCACAAATGATTGCGGGCCAGAGAAAGGGTAAGGATGCTGGTTACGCATGAGGACGGGGTTAGGCACCCCCATGCGTCCGAGAAAACTCGGTCTTTCTAGGTTTTCCTATTATCAATAGTCTGTTAAATGTATGCTTGCTTATTCTATATGCTCATGCATGAAGATGACTAAAAAACATGCCAAATCAAAGTGAAGAAGTGAAATAAAGGGAAAAAGTTAATATGAGGGACAAATGTAGGCATTAAGAATGCCGCTTTACTGTACGCCCTTGGGCCATGAGGAAAATCGTGAAAATCGAGAAATTCTAGAAAAACGTCTCCCAAAACAACAGAAATTGGGATAAATCCGAGAAAATCAAAAAGGGGAAAATAATCCTCATTTCGGGACCATGTCGGCTTTGACAAGGCTTTTACTGTATGCCCTTGGGCGATGGAAAACCAAAACAAGTGAAAACCACGAAAAATCGAGGAAAAACCAGAAAACGGGGGAAAACCAAGTCAGAATCAGGCTAGGTAAACGTGCGCAAAATCGGGAAGAAAAGACGAGAAAATCCGTGCGTGAAGATGTGAAAAGATATGCAAAATGCAAGTGTGAATGCAAATATGAAAACTCCAGGGGGTTTTGTGCAAAAAGCCCAAATTCCGAGGAAAACTGAAGTTATGAAGCCCAAGTGATCAAAAATATATAGGAAAACACATTCTATGCAATTATGAGGAAATCAGGGGTCAAATGTGCAAATATGTGCAATCCTAGTCAAAATGAAGTTTCCTAGGGGTTAGAATGCAATTTTACCACCTAAACATGCATTTAAATCAATTCTGCATAAAATCAGGGTAAATAATGCAAGAAAAATGTCTCAGAAATGATCTAGGAAGTTTCAAGGATAAAATGGTCATTTTACCCTTGAAAACAAGCAATCAGAGTAAAATCAATGAAGTACAGGGGTTAAACTGCAAATTTCCTAGTAGAAAAAAAGCATCTAGAAGAATTTCAGTAAAGTCTGAGGGTTAAAATGCAAGTTACCTAGAGAAAACGTGCTTCAGAAAAGTTTTAAAAACAAGTTCAGGAGTTTAAATGCAAATAAACCAAAGAAATGAACATTTTGGAAAGTTTCTGCAAAGTCCAGGGGTTTAAATGCAAATTAACCATCAAAAATGAGCATTCAGAAACATTTTGAGAAGTGTAAGGGTTGATATGCAATTTCTACAGAAAAAATGAACTTCTAGAAAGAATTTGAGAAAGCTCAGGGGCCTCTATGCAATTTGTTTAAAGTAAAAAGCATTTTAAAAGAACTGGAGGGCTTTTATTAAAGTTTTAAAATCAGAAAACATTATTTTAAACGTCCAGGGTAAAACATGTAATATTTTCAGTTAAAACTTTATTCGAAAGATTTAAGAAAATTGACTGAATGACCTATATGTAATAAAAGAACCTAAAATTAATGCCAGAAGGACCAAAATGAAAGAAAAACAATGTTTCTGTATTTTATTCAAATAAAATGTTTCAAATTATTTTTTAAATGAAAAAAAGAAATGACGGTCGCCGACGACGGAACTCGCCGCTGTCGACCGCCGGAGGGGGCAAAGAAGGCCTTCCTGTGGTCTGATCTTAAATCAGACTTCACAGGAGGCAAGAAGAAGGTGAGGGGAGATGATCCATCAGAGTGGATCGAGCAGCTAACGGTGGGTACGGGCTCTCACCTACCTCGCCGTCGAGGTGCTCCGACGACGACGTCAGGGAAGAAGGGGGGCTGTTGGGGCTGCGGCTTGGCGATCTGGCAGTCGTGCAGGCATCGTGGAGCGTCAGGGAGCTTCCACTCTTCTCTTGGAGCGGAACGAGGGAGGATGGAGCGGAGGCGTGCTCCGACGACCGTTGACGCTTTCCTCTCGGACGAGTTACGTCGCTGCGACAACCAGGGGCTCGTGGCATGGATCTGAATGCTACAGAGTGCTGGGGACATGTCGTAGGGTGTTTCTGGAGGCTCGGAGATGCGGGAGGCGCGACATCATCTTTGACTCCGATCGTCTTCTCCAGCGACGGCGGGAATGGCGTATTCTTCGACGATCTCGTACGAGGTTGTCGGGAGCGGTGGAGTGGCGATCCAAGGAGCGGAGAAGTTCGAGGATGACCAGAGGAGGAGGAGAGAGGGCTCGGGGGTCCAAGAGACTCTCCCGCTTGCCCCCCCCCCCCCCC
>JAMKQA010056845.1:0-19369 GCA_024699735.1 Posidonia australis | reverse complement strand
CCCCCCCCCCCCCCCCCCCCCCAAGATTAAAATGTGTGTGTGTGTGTGTGTGTGTGTGTGTGTGTAAAAATCAAAACATAAGATAACTTAATGCAGGATCAGGGCCTGAATTGGTAGACCGAAATGGAATAGTCGACCAAATCTGGGCTCAGGGCACCAAATCGGCAGACCAAAAAACCACTTGATCGACCGAAAACCCCTGATTCGGTAAACCGAAAACGTTCGATCGACCGAACAAAAAATTTTGTCAACACCCAAGACTCCCAGAACGGCAAGCTGAATAAATTCGGTCGACTGAACCAAGGGTCGAGGGGACAATCTGTAATAAAAACGACATACAGAAATAATTCGACATGCCGATCCAGGCGACTGCAGGGCAACCAAAAATGGAACCCAAAGCTCAATCCTGCAAACCACCAATCCAAACCATGCAAACAATATATCAAAATGAAGATCTCAAAGAGATCTTCCAAACCAGACAAAAAATACTGAAATCCATCAAGCGGATCTCGAGAAAACCACAGAAAACACAAAGGAGATACTATTCACCCCCCAACCATAAATACAGCCATAAGTGGCCCACAAATGCACAATAAATTCTATAAAATTCACTACAATTACCAGCACACTAACATGCACCTATGGTACAAATTTGGAATCAAAATAAAATCTACGGGATGCGTACATCCATCGAAGACGCGGCGACGCAAGATGGATGGCGACGCTCCTCCTCCAGCCACGAGTTGCTCCTCTCCTCCACGCGACGATGGCAGCACGGTGGTGGCTGCAACCTCCTCCTCCCCACCATCTCCCTCTCTCTCACACAATCCCTCTCTCCCTCCCATCTCCCCTCTCTCTCTCTCTCTACTCTCCCTCTCCCACGCACGAGAGGAGAAGAAGAAGAAGAAGAAGAATGGGTGGGGGTGGTGCCCGAGAAGGGAAAGAAAGAAAAGAAAGAAAGAAAGGAAAGGAAAGAGAAAGAAGGAAAGGAAAGAAAGGAAGCCGCAAGCACGAAACCAAACCACGCGACTTTCCACCTCCACGTGACTCGTGTGACTAGGGACCCGCCACCAAACCTCCACAGCCCAAGAGGAACCACAAAACTCCTAAAAGGGCCAGCACAATGCCTAAACCACACCACTCCAAAAGGCTAGAAACCCACAATCCAAGCATCAGACACCACTGAGAACGTGTCCCACCTTAGGCATTGAGACCTCCAAAGCCTAACACGCAAAATTCACCTTAATTATCTGGCCAAAGCACCACTCCTAAAACTTGGGTCGTTACAGAGAGAAAGTCACTATAACATCTTGGCCTGATTATCCAATTAATATAAGCCATAAAATTAATTGTAATATTTGAATATGATTCATTAATGGATAATTTGATAATCTGGTATTGTTGTGTGTCTCTCTCTATGTGATGGAATGTTGATCCCTAATTGTGTGACTTTGGTGTTGTGCTTGAGTGTGTGTGGGACGAGGTTGGACCCTGGTCAATCAGAGCACAGTGCTCCTCGATTCTACCACCTGTCTTCTTCCTCCTTTTCTTTCTTCCTTTCCGACTCACACAAGACCAGTGCCCCCTACACAGGTAGCTGCTCGACCCATCTCTTCCACTGGCAACTCTAGCGGAGGGCTGATGAATTGACGAGATTTGCAGCAATGGTAGAGGCAAAGAGGCATAAGAAGGGCCAGAGGTGAGGGAGCTGAGGGCGAGCAGAACCACAGAGAGAAGGAGTGAGGCCAGAGGTGTTGTATTGGAGAGTTGGGTGCACCAAGGGCCGGAGGTGCCCCGTGAGAAGGGAGAGAGCTTGTCAGAGTTGCATGGGCTCATCGGAAGAGGTACATGACCCCTTTCCTTCTCTCGTTCTATTAATGGTGGTTAATGGCCCTAATACATGAAAATGGTGAATAATGAATGATAAATCATGAAAAAATAATGGGAATGATGGAAATGATATGAATGACAAGAATGTGTAGAGATCATGTTAGGTTGTATGATTTTCATGAATTTTTGGTAGAAAAAGGAACGCATGCTACAGAATTGTGAAATGAGCTCTATACTTTTATTTTATTTAGAGAAGCATGCTTAATGGATTTGAATGATATTTGTCCCAAATGGTAAAGGACTTAGATCCCTACAATTGGTGGTTTTTGTGTGTTTTGTGGTTGGTCGAAAAGGAGTCCATTGGAGGTCCCATTTTTGGCGATTGGTTGGCTAGGGCTCGGGGGAAGTTTACTGAAAATGGGTGATTCAGTATGCCGATTTCGATTCCGTATGCCATTTTCCTATCAGTATTCAACCAGAACCCTGGTTTCGATCAACTAAAACTCATCGGTGTTCCATTCCAGGGGATTTCGATCGACTGAAATATTTCGGTCACCCGAAATAGGGATTTTCAGACGACTGAATCCCAAGTTTCGGTCGACCGTTTTGAGCGCATGATGTCTGGTTCAGTCTACCGTTCTGGTTCGGTCTGTCGAACCCAACCCTTAACCCATATGCTTGACTGCATGAATTAAAGTTAAAAGATGGATTTACATGATAAATTGGCATGCATAAGTAATGTTTTCCCCTATGTTGAGGACATGAAGGTATATGGAATTTAAATAATAAATTTGAATGTGATTTTGTACATGAGATGCATGGAAATGAAAAGAGATTTATGAACGATGGTTTAATGTGATTTTTGGGCATGAGACCCAATAAAGAATATGAATGTATGAATTTATGTGGTTTAGAGCTGGACACCTAAGTGAAGGGTCAGGTTTGCAAGGAAGTGATTTCTTGCAATAGAAAGAAAATGAATTATGATTTTTAAAAGAGAAAACCTATATGTTTTGAAAAGAAAATGAATATGTGTTGAGGAACCACGTGGGTTGAATGTTAATAATATGGTAGGAGTATGAGACTCCAATGGGACCAATTATCAAACACGACCGTGGTTGCCTGTGTGGATCCATGAAGTTTGGTGTCGACAGTTTGTATGGAACCGATTGTCAGATACGACTGTAGGTACCAAATTTTGAGATGGCGTAGGCTAGAACTAGGTATGTGAACCTAGATGTCTAGGTCACCGAAGGGACGTCAAGAAAGGCATATCTCTGTGCTGTGAAATTGAGGCTTATTGGCCGGAGTGATGTCCTCCTGTACGGGAAACTTCACCGTGGCAATGTAGGGAGGTAGGAAAAATGATGTCCTCACCTACTGCTTATGTATCCAATTACCTATGATCAAAGTAACACCAAATAAGAAAAGTCAATAAAAGAATGTGTGGTTTAAGCTAAAATCAAATCTATTGTGTTGGCTTATGATTTAAACCAGTTGTCAGCCAATGTATGTGGTTTTGTTTAGAGTCCTGCAAGGCCTTGTGTTTTATGCTGGATCTAGTCGAAAATGTGGATTTCTCGAGTTACATAAAAATTGAGAAAATATGTGGTTTCGAAAGAACATGATTTAGATGAAATTTCAAATATTTGGAAAGAATGGCAATATGAAAAATGAGATTTTAAACCACGTTTTTTCATAATTTGAGATTTGTGTGTTTTTTCGCGGTTTCTCGTAGTTTTGTGTGAGTGAGGTGTGTAGTAGGTGACTTGGATGTCACGCATGCTTTGTTTGGTTTTCAAATGCAGGTTAAGATGTGATCTAGTTTCAATACCTGAGTTTGGAGTCACTAGTCGCACATGGTTCCTAAAGAGTGAATCTCAGGTATCTACAGTTATTTTATTTATGCTGTAATCATTATAATTACTTTTGATACTATAGTTTAGGTAGTATACATACATCCGGGGTGTTACAGTTACTGTTGGAGGTAGGAATCGAGTCGTGACGTAGGAATCGAGTCGTGACGTAGGAATCGAGCTGAAAGCTCACCGTCGAAGGTAGAGATTGCTACTAAAAGACTCTGCTCACAAGCCATCATTAAGAAACCCTTTTCGCTATGAGCAAAATGGGGAAATGAGAAAGAAAAGGAAGGGTTATGTTGAAAGGGTATAATAGAAAAAAAGGTAAACCTTTTTATGAACATTAATATTTAAATTTTGCATTGAGACAAAATAGAAGTTGAAGATATCAAAATGAATCCTTTTAAAGTTAAGAATATCAAAATAAGAATCTAATATACTTTAAAATACCAACATGATAATAACTCTAATTAATATTTTCCAACTAATGTCCAACTTAATCGATATTTTTCTTAAGATTGCACTAGAAAATTTATTGATGTTAAACGTGTATGATATTTATGTAATGTAAATTCATTCTTCATTGTTACTTGTTGATTATTTAAGCCACAAGAATTAATTTTTAGGATCTTACATTATTTTAGTTAGATATTATTTTAGATTATAATTAACCCAGTTCAACATTTTTTTAAGTTGCAAACCACACATCGAACTTTGACTTTTGAACCATTCAATTTGATTCCATTCCGACAAAATGAACAGTTTGATTCAATTTAAGTCTTTCCCAAACCGAACGATTTGGTTCATAGTTTTACTCCAAGGTGAAATTCTACCAAATACAATAACAAAAAATGTAGTATCTTCCCAAATCGAAAAGGGTGCATTGAACCCTCCTACAAAGAAATTAGAGTGGCAGGTTGATCTCTCAAGTTCTTAATTTATTCAATTATTCGTTCCACCTAAAAGTGCTCACCAGTACAATTTAGAAGGGGAGCCGCATAAGAGAGCAAATGAATGATTTCCAAAATTGTCAAAATTGGAACCAACTATCAAGCTCTCACCCCTACCAAATATTAGACACAATTCAACGAACATAATGAATGTTAAACTCGCCCAACCCATTACAATTTAAAAAATTGGCAATTATCTGTACCTAAATTACAAAAAGAGGATGGATGGTCGCCAGGCCCAACAGCCCTCTCAGGTGCAGTCCAAACTTCAATCCCTAAGTTTAGACACGATATAAGCCTACAAATCTCAAGGCAGCTGCAACCCTAGGTAATATGAATCTGCATTAAGCTGACGATGCAACGTCAATGGCACTTCCAAGTGGCCAAGCAGCCTCGACATATGAATCACCATATTTCACTTTCTTTACCAATGTGATATCTTGCATTGGATCCAGGGCTGTATGGGTAAGTTAAAATAGAGGCCATAAGAGTCTGTGAAGGTAACAGATAATGAAACATACAGAGAAAATTGAGTGGGAGAAAAAATGGTAGAAACTTTATGGTGTTAGAGATGATAAAAACCTACCGAAACCATCCACAAGCAATGTCAACTGATAGACAAGATCCATGCATAAATAAGGCAAGTTTCCCACTTCGACATCAGGATACCTTGACCTAGCATCATCAAAATTATATTCGCATGCCTGCCTGGCAGCGTCTTCGAATTCTTTCGGCTTAACTTTGGCAACTGGCACCATAGAGTCTACAAAACCAGCCTGCGTAGGAAGATTATACATATTAACACGAGGATTGTTGCTATTGCAAGAAGTAGATGTGCTAAAAGAAAACATGCCTATGTAATCATCACCTCTGCAGCTCTGTCAAAGAAAAAGGAGGCGACAAATAAATTTTTCTGCCCATCTCCTCCACCACCATTCCACACACCAGCAAAGGTGCATTTCATGTGGGTGCATGCTGGTTCATCAGCTTTCAAAGCTTTAACAGCAGCTGCTCTACAACTGGCAAAGATAGGGCCATCTTTTGAAGCTGAAGCATCATATACGTTGCCACCATACTTGTATTTTCCTAGGGAATAACAAGAATTTAGAAAAGATAATAAAAACTAAATAGAAAAGGGTCTAATAAAGAATGACATGTCAAACTTTGTAGAAAAAGAATCACAATTCTCAGACAGTTACAATTAGAAATTGGGAAAAAGAAACAAGAAAGGACTTTTAAAAGTGGATCCTGTTTTTGTTAAAATCGTTTTTTGATAAAATTTTCGTGTATGGATTGCTTATCTTTTCAGGTGTAATGACTATTTTCATATGTATCAAATCTACCATGAAAGGTTCTCAGATGGTTCTTGTTTATGCTGACAAGCCAGGCTCAATGGACTTTTTTTTCCTCTGTAAGACGTGCAGAACAACGTATGAAGGAAAATAAAATAGAATTTAGAATGCAGATAACAGGGGTCAAAAGCAAACCATGATAGCCAGCTAAAATGCAAGAACTGGCAGCATCGTCGATCTTCAGAATTTCTGCTCTAGCAGCCAGCAAGCCATAGCGCAAGTAACTGTAAGAACATCACCAAGCGTGTTGAGATAACCATAACAGCCAGTTGTAATTCCAATAAAGAAATCTTTGACATGAACCGTAGCTATTTAACCATGAATATAAATTTACATTCATATATAGAACAGCCAGTTGTAATTCCAATAAAAAATCTTTGACATGAACCAGAGCTATTCAACCATGAATATAAATTTACATTCATATATAGAAAGGAATCCATTTCAATATCAATCTGGCAGTAGAAAATTCAAAATTCATTATAAATACTTGAGAGAGAAAACCCAACCTGTGAACATAAAGGTGATACTTGGTTCGCTTAAGAAACAAATCCTTAACATATGATTCTTCCCCATTCGATGCCTTTGGTGCATTTCTAGCTTCCTCCTCCGAGATTGCATAGGCCATTTGGACAGATCCACCTCCAAGATCAACAACCCCAACGGTGCTTGAATAACTTTTACCCAGATTTCCTAACAAGTAATTTATTGTAACCTGCCATCATGTAAACAACAGATGATAAACAATTCAGAGACCTAAGAAGTTAAACATTAAGTAATTGAACACAGTAAACAAAGTAGATGCTCATCTGAAGACTCAGATTTCATTGACATTGATACAGAAATGAAGAAGAAAATTTGATTCACAAATTTCCTTTCTTTTCAGTAGTTTATGGTTCTTTTCAGATTTCAATATCAATTTGATTCACATACTATTTCATGAGGAACCGTTGTTTTGACCATCATGATGAATTGCTCTGATTTGCTTAGTTTTTTTGAGTCAGAAATTCTTCTAAAGACTAAACTTGAATAAAATGAGCAAAACACTATCACAAGATTTATAGTTGACCATTTAGATTATCTGAACTGTGAGTCGTGCACAGGAATATAAAAGGATCTCACTGATTACTTTTTCGGCTTTACCCTACATCTAAATAGAAAAACCAAGTTCCAGAGAAATACCCACTGAAAGGCCCCTTCCTGAGTTCCATCCAGAACAGTGACCCAATCTTGCTTAGATTTCAAGGAACTTTTATCTCGTAAGAAATCTCCAACCTGGACAATCACGCATTGAGATCAATATAAAAGATTCTGCAAAACAAAACTATGAAACCATGGTCATTACATATTACATTAAATGCTGTAATCAAAAACCGAAAGCAAAACTTTCCAGAAATCTGCTTCTAACAAATATAAATTCATAATCAGTTTGTGACAGTAATCCAAGTGAAATCTAAGACAAGAATTTCAGTGACGTTTACAGCATTAAATAAAGAGGGGGGATTCAAAACAGGCCAACCCCTTGCACCAACCAGGGGGCCGACCATGCAATTCAAGGTAAAACCATTTTACCTTGAATTGCATGGTCAGCCCCCTGGTTCGTGCCAGGTGTTCAGCCTGTTTTGAACTGCAGTACCTCTTGCAATATCTTGTTGGATGTTTCAATGCCCAGTGCTCTTAGACCTGCAGTAGCCTGCTTGTAAATTCAAATGTGAGGAGAATGGTTTTGATCAAACATTAGAGGGCATAAAGAACAAAAAACCAGATGGTGCAAGAAATAAATGAGTTACCCCAACTCTAACAGGTGTTTTACGTCGTAGTTCTGAAGGAACCACACTTTCAGCTTGTTCTAAAAGAACCTTAAGAGATTCCGCAGCTTCCTTAGGATTTGCAGCATACGAGCTAAGGCCAGGTTTTGACTGGAAATAAGGGAAACAATATGCTAAGAAAGAATGATAGACCCATGGGAACTGGTAAGACTAGATATTACGTAAAGGGTTATACAGAAAAGTTTTCAATTATTTAACTAACTAAAGAAGTCATGATTTTTGTGCTCAAAAATGTCGAATTCAAACTTAAATTTTCACTTTCATTCATCGACAACCAAATGATGCATGTTATTGTTTACAAGAAAGATAGTATGATTTAAAGTGGAAGCAAATTGATCATGTTTCTGTAGTTTAAAGTTTAAACCTTTACAAAACAAAACAATCACCAACATCACACTCGTTTTGGAGATATTGAAAACATTTAACCTAGCCTCGTACAAAACTAGAATATGGTGCACATAAAATTCAAAACATGTGATTTTATGTTTTTAACCCTCCATCGCTCTGACTAAGTTTTTTTTTTTTTTTTTTTTAGCAGTAAAAATGAAATTATATTAAAGATAAAACTGCCGAAAAACAGAAAGATGAAAGGAACAAGAAAAAGAAAAAAGAGTCTATCTAGACAATAAAACTCAGCAAAACAAATAAAAAGGTTCCATCATGGAACACAAAAGTGCCCAATAGACAAATAAAACCCCAAACACAACCCCTCCCCCACATTACAAAGCTACCAACACCTCCATCCAAGTGGCAATCATATCATCGGTACAAAAGTCGCAGTCAAGAGCTGAGGAAGACCAATTCACCACTGTACGAACAACTTTCTCCGTCCATTTTTAGTTGTCAATAACAAGACCCTGGAAAATCCGTCTATTTCTTTCCAGCCAGCGCAACCACAAAATTGCATGAGGAACAAGAAACCACACTACTCACTTTCCACCAAGTTAACCACACTACTCACTTTCCACCAAGTTACCTTTCTTTCTACAAATCTCCCAAAAATCTGCTAAACCACAAGCATTGTGACAATCCATGTTGAAAAGATTGAACCAACAATGTTTCATATCTGTGCAACCAAAGAATAAGTGCCACCAGTCTTCTTCTTCCATCATGCAAAGGGACCATCTACTAGCTAGCTGAACTCCACACCTCTTCAAAGCAACTTCAGTAAGAACACCACCAGGAAAGAGCTGCCAATTGAAAAACCATGCTTTGGAGGGAACACAGCTATTCCATACCAACTTGCTACAAGCCAAATGCACACCTCCGCCACTAAGAACTTGAAACAAAGAGCTCACCAAGAAACACCCAGATTTATCCCATAACCAAAAGTGTGAGGGTTAGAAGACAACCTGGAGGAGTCACGGGATTCCATAAGAGTCATAAGATTAACAAAATCAATGAGTTCACCATAGCATATATCCCTACTAAACCAAATATCCATACAAGCCCTGCCTTAGAGCGCTCACAACACTCAGAAATCCTCATAGAAGGTGAAGCAGCAACATGGAAGAGATCTAGAAAGGACAAGCACAATGTCGAATCTCCAATCCACCTATCCTTCCAAAATCTAACCCACTCCACTCTCCCAACATCCCCTCTCACCCCACACTGTAAAACATCCACTGCCTCCTAAATCCCTCTCCCAAACACTTCCAACTCCGCTATTATGTACATCAACAAAAAAATGAATTCTACCCCCATACCATTTACGAATGATTATTTGTTGCCATAAAGAAGAACCTTGTTCACCTCCCTCCCTCCCTTAAACGCCACAACCATTTCCCTAAAAGGGCAAGGTTAAAAGAATAAAAATCTCTAAGACCTAGCCCACCCTTTCTGGGTTTGCATAGCTTGTTCCATGTGATCAGATTATAACTAAATGACATTCCTCTCTTTCCCCATCTCCATAGAAATTGCTTTATCAAACATTCAAGTTTATGAGCCACAACAACTGGGATTCTAAAAATGGAGAGAAAATAGACTGATAGATTAGCCAAAACTAAGGAAATCAGGGTAAGCTTGCCACCTAACGATAAAAATCTGCTATTCCATCCAATCAGCTTCCTCTTGAATCTGTCAATCACTGGACCCTAATCCCCCACTTAAGGAAGACCAGATATCTGAAAGGAAGAGTATCAGTCATGCACCCCAAAAAACAAGCTTCCTCTGAAACAACAGAATCACTGCAACAAATTCCTGATACCGTGCTCTTGTGGAAGTTAACTTTTAAACTAGTGATCAAACCAAAAAGGCCAAGAATGAAAGTTAAGTCGACCACTTGAGGATAAGAAGCATCGCAGAAAACAATAGTATCATCAGTATATTGCAAATAAGACACCCCTTTCAGACCTCTGCTAGGACAAAAGCCTTTTAATTTACCTGTTGGCATTAGCATTCACACATATGCGTCCAAACACTTCAGCCACAAGAGAGAACAAAGGTGATAGAGGATCCCCCTATCTCAATCCACGCCCACAATCAAAAAAACCTTTTGGAGGACCATTAACAAGCACAGAAAATTTAACAGAGCTAACACAGTAACCAACCGAACCTCTCCATTTCTGATCAAAACCCATACATCTCACAACCTCATCTAAACACACCCAGTGCACACTATCATAAGCCTTCTCCATATCAAGTTTCCACACCAATCCCAGATTCTTTTGACGCAATCTTGATTCAATGCATTCATGAGCCACTAAAATGCCATCCAATATACGTCTCCCTTTGACAAACGCAGATTGAAAGTCATTAATTAGCTTTTTAATTGTTGGAATAGTCTCATATTGAAAAAAAAGTGAGAATTGAACTTGTAATTATATATAGATGGATCCTTCATTGCCAATTGATATTAAGTTAACTGTCTACATTTCAACATGATATGAAGAGACCCAAACTGATCCAAGTCCACAAACATCCACCTATGTTCAAAAGATATACTTGTTAGACCTAAAAGAGACTCCAAAGGAAGGAAAGTGCTAGAATAGTCTCACATTGAAAAAAGTAAAGATTAGACAAGCGGTTATATATAGATGAATCCCTTCATTTATTGTCAATTGATTTTAAGTTAGATATCCATATTTCAACACCTATCAATGGCTTCAATCTCTCTATAAGGCATTTAGTAACATTTTTGTACACACCATTCAGCAAACTAATTGGACTAAAATACCCAATATCAAGTTCCCAATCCTTTTTCGCAATTAGTGTAATTCACAAGGCTGATGTCACCACCATCCTCATGAAAACTTCTCATTATGTTCATGAAAGCTTCTCATCCTTTGAAACATTACTATGATTGGAAAACCACCCCAACCATCATAAAAATTGCTCTTTTGACTTCATCTGTTGAAAACTCCACCTCTAAAGATATTGCATCATTAGAATTGATATGATTGAAACTTAAACCATCTAGAAACATACTCAATTGGGGTTTATATATGAGATGCTCCTTGAAAAAACTCTCAATGCCACATTGAATTTCATCTTTTCCTGCTTTGGCAATACCATTAATAACCACTAGGCCAAAATAATTAGGTCTTCTCCCACCATTTGCCAAAGAGTGGAAAAGTATTGTACTCTTGTCTCCCGCTTTTAACCATAAGGATCTAGATCACAGTCTCCATGCAATTACATCCCTTTTCATTCAATTCTCAAACTCACCCTTTAAACTGTCTCTGATCACTTTATCTGCTGCAGACCAGTTTCCTGATTCTTCTTTCTTATCCATCTCTCAGATTCCCCTCTGAATGTTCTTGGAAGCCACACCAACATGCCCTATCTCTTCTAAAGACCATGTTTTCAACTTATCCTCGATAAATTTCAGTTTGTAGCAGAGTCTCTTCATTGTGCCCCATTGCTTTGTGAAAACCTGTCTCCCACAAATGCCCACAGACTCCCACCAACCATTGAATAATCCATCAAAATTATCAAATTCAAACCATGCAGTTTAAAAACTGAAAGGTCTCAGACCCCAATTAATGTAAATCTTTCACAAAAGTAACAAAGGCATGTGATCTGAAGTTACTCTTGACAAGCAAAGAACTCTGGTTTCAGGCCACTGGTCTTCCCACCCATTATTCACCAAGATTCTATCCAATTTTGCAAGAATTGGATCTTGGCAATTATTTGACCAAGTAAATTGACAACAAGAAATCAGTAAGTCAATCCACTCCAACTCCCTCTTCACATCATTGAATTCAGTCATACCAACAGTCACCCTACTATCTCTACTGCTCCAGTCTTCAACATATCTTGTGATGTTAAACTCACCACCCACCACCAACCAATTTGTTAAACCCATTCTGATTGACAGCTCTCAGAACATCCCAAAAAGTATATTGTCTAGCTTGATCACATGATCCATAGATGTTCACAACCCCCATTTCAATTCCAGACACATTATCTCTAAGATTCACCATCAAACCAAAAGTCAAAACCAAACAAAGAATACAAGAGAAGACCAAACCATCCCAGAGATTAAGCAAACTACAGGAAGCTCCTGTAGACTCCTTGAATGCAAAATTATCAAGCCATCTTCCAGCAATTAAAAGACAAAACTGAGTTATCAACACTGACCGGTTTGGTTTCAACAACATCAGATGAGCAATCCTGACAATAGACTTCACCAAACGGCACTTGTCAGGCCCACCAAGTTCTCTCACATTCCAATAAAGTATCTTCATGATAACAGTGTACGCCTAACCACCAACTGTAGGAACCAGATCTTAACGAACCAGTGCACCACACACTCTCACAGACCTCATATCAAACATATATTTCCAGATATCATTGACATTGTCTCTCAATGACAAACCAAGCACCTTACCAAATTCCAGCAAATAATCATCTGAACACAGGTACACCCATCCATTTCTTCCCCATCACCTGAACCTCTATCCGCCCTACCTGTCCCCCCACTCCCTCTCTTCCTCCTATAAACCACCAACTCCTTATTCCTACCTTCCCTCTACGCACCACCATCCCCAAGCCCCCCACCTGACACCCCAGCAGCATTGTGAGTGTCCAATCTCGAACTCAACCCAGTTGATGCCTGTACAAGGTGGAGACAAGGGGAAACAAGAGAAGAAAACTGGAAGACCATCTGAGAAATCTCAAAAGAAGGGATAGCTGTGATGCTATGACCAATTAAAAATAGAGCCTTCCTTACCACATGACAAATTCCTATGAGATGCAGCCCAACCCTCCTTCCACTCAATATCATTCACATAGTGGACATTAATGCCTGGAGAAACAAAAAGTGCAACAAGGTTGTCCACACACCCCACACTTCTCCCACGATCACAGGCAGGAGCAACCAACTCGAACTCCTTCAACAGAGATCTTCCAATAGCAAGTCCACCACCCCAGTACCAGGTAATCTGGAAGCAGGCTAAGGTTTGTTATTGACATAACCCGAGTACAAACGCCCACGGCAAAATCGGAGGCCAGAGTAGAGGAAAGGACCAATCAGCGGCAGCACTCTCACCACAGGGACCCTCGTGATTGCTGCTTTCCTAGGATAGGGAAGCACTGGAGCCCATCGAAATGCAACAGCAGACCCAAAAACACCACCTGAAGAAGGAGAGAAGCCATGCCACTCCTCACCAGACGAGACAAAGCATGAGAACCCCTTGTGCAGGGAGATCCCACATTCAGGTCATGAAGAAAGAACAATCCGGGTCGGATTTGGATCCTCCAGCCAACCCAAATTAGAACTTAAGCCAAAAAGGTGTGCAAGTGGTACACACTCAGATTCAAGTCCTATAACTTTGCAGTTAAGGGAGCTCTGAGTTGGCTCACCACTGTTCTGACTCAGTGAGTTGAAATGGATCACCACCGTACCAGATTCTCGTCAGGGATTTCTAACAATAACATAGAGAACTCTATCACAGTTACTAGCATCTTTTTTAAAGCAGGTTGGATGCCACAAAACCGTTGAGGAAACATTTGATGCTTTTTTCCCTCCTTAGAGGGTGAGATGCCACATAATTTTACTGATGAAACCTCTGTAAGGGAACTTACAAGTACCAAGACATAACTACCAAATAGCAAGGCAGTATACGTATCAGGAATAATTTGGCAAAAAGGTTGAAACAAGCCAAACCATGATACGTTGCACCCATCCAGTGTGCTCGGTAGATCTTAGATGGTCTCATGTTGATTTGAGTTCAAAATGTATTGAAAGGAACATGCTTACATTCTCTCATGCAACTTAGTCCCAATCTATAAAACAATGAAGTGAAAAATACAACATGGGTAAAGAAATGCATTTCACAACTTTATTTTACCCCAAGAAGTAAATCTGTTGTATTTCTATTTATTTATTTTCTCCCTTCTAGATGGATTGAAGTTCAATTACTGTTTGAAAAGAAATTTACTCTCTTATATTATACAATGATACAATCAGAAAAAAGAGGCTGCTTGGGCAAAGTAGTAGCCAACATGGCTGCTTTGCCTCATTTTTTTTTCCTATTTTTTAGATAATTTTTTTAATGTAAACACATCATCATTTAATCCATTTCATAATCTACAACATATCCTAATTTCAGAATTTTTAGAGTTCTTTCTCACCATTGGTTAATACATTTAATTTTGACAGATAAAATTTACTTAAATTTGCAGAATTTTTAAACCTTTAGATGAAGGGTGTATATTAATTGGATTACAATAGAATTTTAAACACATGTACATTATAATCTTCTATTTCAATCCATAAGGTTAGAAATTTTAACAAATAATTTAAAAAATTGAGGCAAAGCAACCATGTAGTGGCCCTGTCCTATTATATAATTCTATGAATGATCGCTAAATATTATCGATTAAACACATTAAATGGCCTCAACAAAATTTACAACACCTTACTGATCAGGCTGGCTCAGATTGATTCCTTTTGAAACAAGTTCAGCTCCATTTAGCATTGATCAAATTCAAGGCACAAACAACTACTATATATAAAAAAAACCAAGCCAAGATGAACTTAGACTACTCAACTTTGGCTCGTGTACACCATAATAGCATGGGACAGTCATGTCTGGTTTGATGGAAAGCTTGCTTAAATGCATGTATCAGTTGAGAATATAGATGATTCGGCTACCCATAGCCATGGTACTTAACATCAACATGTGTCAATGAAATATTGCCTGACACATGTTGGATTCTAAGCTGGTTGACACGATTTACTAGTGTAAATCAAGAAATACTGTTTTTCGAACTCAGATATCGACTTGTTTCATCCCGAATCAGAGTTTTGAGTATTTTTTACACTGAGTTTGTACAATGCCATTTGACACATCCTTTAAAGGTCCTCAACCAAACTCCACGTGTCCAATACTTAAGTATTCTCTGAACTATACTTTCTCTCCATATTAAATGTTGTGAGAACTATTCATTTAAGACATATACTAACTATTTTCAAGTATGATTTATACATTTATTAAGTATTTTTAGAAACTATTTATGTTTCAAGACATTTGTATTAAATTTATGTAACGTATTTTAATGTGATACATGTTAAGAAAGTAGATTTATATAGCCTAGATGTATATTATTGTTTACTTTAACTTATCTTAAAGTTTCAAATCGAAATTTAAAGTTTTTTAACCATTTTCATAGGCTTTCGTAAGTTTACTGCGTTTACATCAACATTTCCACCGATATCCACGTGTTTCCTATTTTTGTTGGACTGAAGTCCAACACGAAACTGACATTTAAAACTATGCTCATAGCACCTCCCATCCTGAACATCTATGTTTTGCTCCAAAATTTATGATTTATGATCTCAAATCAGTACATAGAACTATAGAAGTTAGAAAATAACCTCATGTTTGCACTACTTTTTGTTGCATGAACTTGCACAAAAGAATGAAGCAACAGGTATTATAGAGATTACCCTTCATCCCTCTTAATTACTAATTTAGTAATTAATTAAGCATCCAATTTATCTTTATCTTATTCTATTCTATATTTCAAAAAAATTCAGTGTAATGATTGTCCGCAAGAATAATCTGGTGAGTCCCATACTTACTTTGGATATTTTAAGTCCAGCTATCCACCATTAAATCTTTCTTCTAACGGCTACAACTTATAACAGTACAACTGCTTATAACTGTAAAAAATTAAAATGTATAATTATATTACTATATCAGACTAGGCCTATACAATGTTAGCAAATATGTGGTTGAACTTGATGATGGTGTTAGATCCAACCAACCATTGAGAATTGAACTTAAATTGCTCTTTTCATGTCCAGTGCTTATCAGATCAGCCCTTCAACTATCCTTCTATAGTCATATATAACTAGACCTTACACACAATATGAATTCCACAATAGTTAAGACTTATAATAGGCTCTACAAGAATTCTATAGGCAGCATCACAAATGTGATATTTCACAAATCAATCAGAATATAACTGAGTCAAAGCATAACATGCAAGGAAAGAAGTAACTCCAGATGTAAGCTATTTTGGCAAATCAAGAGATCCAAATGAGTAACAGCTGCATTTCGTATCGTGAACTCAGCAGACAAAAAACTGCAAGAAACTTTAGAAAATAAACAGGAACCTTGAAATCAAGAGTAGGCATTTGCAAGAAAACAAGAACGGTACCTGCACGAACAACTCGAGCTCCTTTCCGATCGGCAAGAGATCCAGATTCCTATCAAAGCAATACACATGAACCCGACTCCCGGAACTCCCCGCGTCAAAAATCACCGCATATTTCGTCCCATCCCCACCACCACCACCCCCACCGGCCCCGACCTTCCTCCCGCTGTCCACGAAGTCGAGCGGCTCGCTCCCGCGAGGCATGACGTAGAAGACGAACGAGACGAGGAGGAGCGGGACCGCAATGACCAGAATGACGCTCCTGTTGCGGTGGACCCTATCGGAGAAGGAGTCCTGCTGGCGGGACTTCTTCATTCTGGTGGCCGCCTCGAGATCTGCCGGGGAGGGTGAGGAGGAGGAGGAGGAGTAGGGGGCGGCCGCCGAGGATGGCTGCTGGCCCTGGAGATCCACGGAGGACGGGGATCTGTAGCGGATCTGGGGCTGTGGGGATTCCTGGAGGGAATCCGGCATAGATCTGGAGGGAAAAGGCGGGAGAGGGGAGATGCGAGGAAGGTGGAGGACGGTGGTGGTGGTGCTTCCCGTGTTCGTTACGCTTGCAATTTGAGTTTTTTCTTCATTCATTCCTTTTTTTTCGTGTAATTTGTGGGAAGCACACGTTTCCTTACCCTTTTTTTCCCGCGACTGTCTTTTTTTTTTACTTTGATGCGACAATGAAAGAAGTCTGCTTTGGTGAATTTATCTCGTTTGTCCTAAGCTCATAAGATATAGCTCGTTCTCTCAGTCAGCGAGAACAGTCGATCTGCCCATGTACATTATTGATTCTAATGCATAAAAAAAGTTTCGAAAAATTAACATTAGGTCACATGTTGAAGTGTACTTTAATGATAGAGCAATTGTCTAAGTCAATTTTAATTTTAAGGATAAAAAATTAATAACGTATTAATAAGATTAGAACTTTGCATTATTATCATTTCTTTTCTTCTTTATTTACTACATTACCCTTCTCCCACTTACCATCACTCTTCATCTGTCCCAACAGGTCAGTCTTCTTTAACACAATAGCTAAATTGTATGTAGATGGTAGAAATCTTCGATGACTCAAGCAAACTTCTTCCTACATCTAAACTTAGATTTCTTATACGTCCTCTACCAGTAAGTCTTCCTCTACTTCATTTCGTTTTTTTGTCATAAAGGTCTTCAAACATGGTTTTTAATGGATTTTTCTTTACTACTCAGTAAGTGCTCAAATGAATTCTCTTTTAGGTTATTTGAGGGTTTTGAATTCTCTCATGGATTCTTCTCATATCTTCTTCTCTCCTACACAATTGTTGCTGAAATAAGTCATCGTTTAGGTTATTTTAAAGTTTTGAGTTCTTTTATTTAGAGAATAATTAACATTTGTAGCAAGATTGTTCTTTTTCCCTACAAAATAAATTATTCCCATGCTTTCTTCTCCCTTACTCAATGGATACTTAAATGAGTTCTCCTTTAGGTTATTTGAGGTTTTTGAGTTCTTTTTTTAGAAGATAATAAACATTTGTACCAGCATTAAATTCCTATAATGTGAGGAATTTTTGGTGGATTCCATAGGTTTTTGAATGGTTAATAACATAATCTGTAAAATATGACTCTCATTAGTGTAGATTGTTATCAGTTATTTTATAAATTTTGTAATTTTATTTTATAAATTAACTTACTTTGTGAAAAATGTTGTTATAGTAGGTATTAATATAGATAAAGATACTTCAAAGTTGGTTGCTTGTTTTATCAAATCAAAGTGTAGAATGACTTATGTGAGCAGGAATACAAGTTTGAATATTCTAATTGGTTTTGCTTATTCAAATTAGAAAGTATTATCTCAAGACACATTTCGCTTAATTTATTTAATTCTTGGTGAGGAAAATTGTAGAATTCCTTTACTCTCTAACTTGGATATTCAATATATGATTGACATGCCATTTGAATATGCACTACCTAGCTTAAAAGTTTACGTGGAAGATACAACAATTTTGAATGGCTCAACAGAAAGAATCTCACTATCTACTCGAGCAAGTACTTTGAAAAAAGAATATAATATGGTTGGTGAAGATTAGATATATGTTGATGTGAGTCAACCAAAGGAAAAAGAGAAAATGGTTGATCTTTGGGTAAATGAACTAACCGATATTAGACAAGAATTCATTGATGTAATAGCTTTTCGTCGTATCCTTTGTAGATATGCAATTACTTGGGGTTTCAATTATTAGTTTACGAAAAATTATTCTAAACGAGTTACTACTAAATGTATTAAGGAAATTTTCTTGTGGAATATTTATGCAGTACGAGTTTCGATGCATGGGACATTTGAAATAAAAAAAATTACAAGGAGCATACTTGTAGTGGGGGTATTGCTACAATAGATCATCCTAGAGCATCCAAAATGTTGATGGCTGATATTGTTGAAAGTAAGTTAAAAAGTCATCCTTTATACAGAGCTTGTGATTTAAAGATAGATATAATCAATGAATATGGTGTTGGGATTTCGTATCACAAGACATGGTAGGACAAAGAGTTGGTAATGCAACGTATGTATGGTGAAGAGAAACACTCTTTTGATAAATTAAAATGGTATCAGGAAGCAGTTTTGAAAATTAATCCAAGATCCTACTTTGATTTGGACTATGACAATGAAAGTGGTAGATTCAAAAGAATGTTCTTATCATTTCATACATCCACTGTTGGTTTTGAACTTGGTTGTAGACCTCTTTTATTTCTTGATAGAACATTTTTAAAAACGAAATATCTTGGTGTCTTACTTACTACCATTTGTGTTAATGGTGAGAATGAAATATTTCCTTTGATGTTTGGGATAGTGGATGTGAAAACAGATGTCAATCGAAATAACTAGTTTTCTGCGAACTGCGAACTGCGCTCTGGCGATTTACTGCGAACTGCGAATACACCCCCTTCACCCGACGCATAGTTAACCCTGGGGGGGGGGG